>CANYCX013696257.1:0-19004 GCA_948193385.1 Breynia disticha f. nivosa
TGTCATATGATAATAGAGTATTTTTTATATAATAATAAAAAATAAAAATTATAGAACTATTTAAATATATAAAAATAAAAAAATATTAAGTAAAAAAATATTGTTGTTGTCGTGACAGCAAAAATAATGTTCTTATCGAATTCTCCTTTTAGAATTGATTGCTTTTTCTTTTAGAAAAAAAGCTGAGAATAACTATTTAATTTCTCATTGTCACTGACAAATCTTAGAAAACCAATTAATTAATTAATTATATGTTTAATAATAAATTTTATTTCCCTCTTTACTCTTTTCTTAATGAAGCAATAGCAAAAATTTATTTTATTCGAGAGAGAAAAATAAAAGAATTATTAAATTATATTAAGAATTTTATTTTGGTTTAAGATCGACTTTAACTTTTAACACGATTAATTAGTACACAAATAACACAACATGAATGATATAAATTTAATTTATATAATATTTATATTATAAATAATAATATTTAATTAAAAAAATTAGTAAAATAATTACAATCTTCTAAATCAAATTTGCCACATCTATCTTGGTTCTTATTATTTGATAACAATAATAAAATAAAATATACTCCTTCCGCCCCATAAAGATATATATAGTTTGACTTTTACAGTTCTTAAGAAATTAGTAATTGTGACAGTTAAAGTTAGTTAAATTATGTATTATTACTATTATGCCCTTAAAAATTTTTATTAGGAAAGACCACCATTAAAAAATTTGATTCATAAATGAGGTAAGAATATCAATATATTTATCATAAATGAGTTTAAAAAGTTAAGGTGCCTATATATTGAGACACTATATATAGAAAGTGTGTCTATCTTATCTTTGAGGGAAGGAAGAAAATTAGTAATTGTGGTAGTTAAAGTTAGTTATATTATGTATTATTACTATTATGCCTTTAAAAATTTTTATCGGGAAAGACCACCATTAAAAAATTTGATTCATAAATGAGGTAAAAATGTCAATATATTTATCATAAATGAGTTTAAAAAGGTAAGTGTGTCTATATATTGAGACACTATATATAGAAAGTGTGTCTATCTTTTAGGGACGGAAGGAGTAAATAAAATACGAGTTGGGATAACTTTTTTTTGTCCGACGTTTCTAACAAAACCGTCTGGTATCCAGGAGCCATATTGGACCCCCGATTAATTCAAACTGTTCTGGGAGGCTTGAAAGCTACCTATGAGGAATGCTCCCATACAAAAAATCGAACCTAAACGGACAAAAAATTAGACCTCTAACATAGGGTCAATTGCCTCTACTCCTCGGGTGAGTTGGGGTTACTTTTAAGATGGATAAGAATGATTATTTCACTGTTGCTATTCCATGCCGAAGCTTTCAGTAGTGGTGACTGGTGAATTAAATACATATAGAAATTTAATTAATTTCCCTTCTAAACGACAAAAAACCAACTACTCTAACTTCTTTTAATTCTTAAAATTTAAGACTATTACTTGAAAGCAAATGTAAAACAAAAATCCCAGCAACAGATATCATTAAAACACAAAATGGAGGTTTCAACAGTATGCAAAGGTTGGTGGTGGTGGTGATGGTGGTAATAGTGTGGTGGTGAGCGTAAAACAGAAAAATATTGAGAGAGGAAGTGAGACTTGTAAGAAAGATTGAATCTTTACCAACCAAAACACATTTAGAGAGATAAAAATCGAGTTTTTTAGAGGTTGAAATGAAAACCCATTTCCTCTTTCTTCCTTCTTTATCAATTTCTATATGGTCTTCCCCTCTTTCTTTTGTATTCACTTTGTGCTTTTCTTGCTTCTCTTATTTTTTTTTCCAGTGTGCGTTTTATGTATTGGTTGATTTGTTTCTTTAGTTTTGTTTTCAATGCATGATTTATGAACTTCGTATTGGTTGAGTTTGGTTTTTTCATTTGAGCATTTGGTGGTGAATTTTGAATGTTTTTTTGCATGTTTTTTGTTTTGAAGTGTTCATATTCTTGGAACTTTCTTGTTTTGAGATTTCATTTTAGGGGTTTGCATGCATGTTATGGGTTCTTATTTCTTGACCTGTGGAATGAAACAATTTATTCAATCATTTTTCTTATCTTAATGCTTTCTTGATTCAGATTCTTCCTTCGTTTGGCTTTGCATGTCTAGTTTTTTATTCACATTTCAGTTTTTCTCTGGGAAAATTATATATTTCAGTCATTTGGAGTAAGCTTAAATGACCAAGTTAATATACAATATGAACACCTTCCCCTGTGGATATTCTATTGATTGAACATTGCTATACATTATGTTGTGTTCTTTCTATTTTTGCTGCAATTTCTACATATTAAATTTAAGCTTCTCTTTCTATCTATTCTGGCTACTTTGTGTCAATGCCCTTATTAAGAAATGTGCTGTTTTTGTATTGTTCTTACTGTTTTATTCAATTGTGTTTTGCAGTTATAAGTAGTTAGACATTGTTCGTTCAAGGGCGCAAAGAAAGATAGCGGTGAAGATTTTTTCATTTCCGTCTTTGAGAATTTCACGAATTTCTGATTGCAGTTTAAGACATCGGGTAAGGAAAGACCAAGGGATTGTAAAAGCAGAAATATTGGTATCGGTTCTGCACTTCTACTAAGATCTCAGTACATATACAATCTTGGAGGATTTTGTTGCTTTGTGAAACCAGCAACCCTCATTGTCTGAAACTTTGAGCTCGGAAATGGGAATTCCAACACAGCGTTTCAGTAACGCTAAGGAGTTGAATCTTCAACTTCAGGACCAAGATTCTTCATCGAGTCAATCAACAGGGCAATCTTATACTGAAGTTGTTAGCATGGGGGATGGTAATGCTTACAAAACATGGGATAAATTTTGGCCAATCATGCTGTACTGATTTGTTATTTTCGGTATTTCAATGATGTTGTTGCTGAATATATCTTGAACTAAAATAGTTTTGCTTTACAATACTTGTATTTGTTTGTGCCTGTATGGGAGTTGGGCATAGTCTCTTGGATGTTGTTCCATCACTGCATCATATTCATTGAGAAAAATTCTTTTTCTTCGTTCTTCAAGGGGTAACCTTTGGAAATTTAACTAGACTACGAAGCAATCGGGTAATACAACTATGTGGTTAGATACTGATTGGTATATGGTCTTTTTCAGCTGTTCTTATGGGCAGTAAACGGTTTAATCTATTCTGCAATGTTTGTTTCCTTTGATTAGTCATCGTATTGTATGGAATGTTCCTCTTGTGATTTTAACGAAACTTCTTGTAGAATGATGGTTATAAATTTGTTGTTGTGGGTATGTTGCACTTCATAGTTCTTTAGTTCATTTTAGCTGATTGAGAATTTGTTTTCTTCATGTTGTGTTTACACAGGATTTAATGAAATCAATACGAAGCCACTTGGAGGTCAAACCAAACTAGCGTCATCAATGGGATCTCAGGATTTTATCTATCCTCCTTCTCAAGTTGGTTATGGCCAGTCTGTTGTAAGTATGCTTGTGATTTTTGTTGTTCATACGGACAAACGGAAATTATCTAATTGTTTACATTTCAGGCTCATATTCCGTTTCATTATCCCGAACCATACTTTAGCGGCTTACTAGCTGCTTATGGGCCACAAGCAATTGTAAGTAATTTGAACCTTCTCTTGTATACCATCATTCATTATCTCTCTTTTGTTTCTGTATCCAGATTTAGTTCCGAGCCTGTGAAATTTTCCCATTTCCTTATGAAGAAGAAATATCTGAATTATCTTAGTGGACTCCTGCAATTCTGTTTTGTTGTTTCTTTAAATGTTAACGAGATGGTATCTCTGTGCCATATTTGGTTTATTATTATTATCTTGCAATGACTTTTGCTGCATTCTCTTAGCTGTTTGCTTTCACTTCATACTGAAGTTGCATACATATCATAATATGCATCTTTTATGTATGTGGGTTGAAATCCAACTTCAATGTTTTCGGGATAACTCAGGTTCTGAAAATCTTGAAAACCCTTACAAAGGTATGTTCTGACTACCATGTCAATAGAAAAACCATTTTAGCCAGGCACTATACCGCGATTCTCAGACTCTAGACCATTCCTTTCCATGTCGCTGCTAGTCCAATGGAATCCATGATTATTTGACCCACTATAGTGATTTTGCAACAAAAGTAATGATGACAATACAGATTCTTTGACATTCCAAAAGGGATATGGATTGAGGTTCAAGTTATTGTGCTATTGCTCATATAAAAATCATTCATTTTATTTGGCATCTTCTTTGCTCATATTATTCTCCACTTTGCTTCTTTTATTAAATAATTTTTTATGGGAAAGACTCTTTATTGACATATATATATTGTCATTATTTGTTGGGCTAATTTATATGCAATTGTAAAGTATGTTTCTGAAGGCATTTATGCTAAATAATTGTAGAATTGTGGAAAGTTGGCTTTAGTGTTTATCCATAACCTCTTCAATCCCATGACATCTACATCTGTCGATGTCACTCATATTCTGATTTTGCCTGGTGCTGCTATCGGTTATTAGATTTGAAGCACTTTGATTTCCACTTTGTTCTATGCGAAGATGTATGCTTCTTCTTACTCATTCATGGGATACATGATGAACTTTCAGCAGATTCATCATCCACAGCTGTATGGGGTGGGTCCAAATCGAGTTCCACTTCCTCTTGATCTTACTGAAGATGAGCCCATTTTTGTCAATGCAAAACAGTACAATGCAATTCTCAGGAGGAGAAAGTACCGTGCCAAGCTCGAGGCTCAAAACAAACTTGTGAAAAGCCGCAAGGTATGAGAGATGATATTATTCCATGCTAACTTGTGTCGTTCTTGCAGCGAAGGACAGTTTGACGTCTTTGTAATCATTTCTTAAAATTTTGCAGCCATATCTTCACGAGTCTCGGCATCTCCATGCTTTACGAAGGGCTAGGGGTTCTGGTGGACGTTTTCTCAATGGGAAAAAGCTTGAAGAATCTCATCCTACTCATACAAGTCACGGACTTGATATCACAGGCTCTGGTCAGTTTCATTTAGGAGGAAGTATGTCAGAATCAGAAGTTCATCGGCCGGAACTTCATAAAGACGGCACTTCGACCACCTCTTGCTCAGATGTCACAAGCGCTTCCAACAGCGACGACATCTTCCAGCATCCAGAATTCAGGTTTTCTGTCCACCATTCCTACAACGGCAGGACAGCGCTAGAGCATTCAGGCGATATGCGTGGAGGTGGGAACCAACACCATTTCCGGAAGAGATGAACGCATCTCCCTCACTCGGGGCAGTCTGTGTGTTTTGCGTCGTCCGGAGAATACAGCTGCTAGCATTCCCTTGGGAAGTCATCCTTGGCTCAGTTCGATTTGTTCGATCACGACTCTGTTTGGTTTGTCAGAAAACAATTTCAATTTCTTAAACACTTTCGTTCTGTGATTGCAAAATTAATTGTGGTGTCTCTTTTGGCAGAAGTTGAGTGGTGTTTGTTGATAACATCATTTTAACATTACATTGCTTCCTGTTTTTTAGCAAGGTTTCATCTACTCTGCCCTGCTTACCATTACTCTCTGTGTTTTTTTGGTATTCCCATCCGGTATCCACATATCGGTTAGAAGTTACAGTCATTGTTTTGTCGGAACTTCTTGGTTCTAATTTAATATTGAGTTTGTTTTCAGGTTGATAATCAACTCGAAATCGAACCAAACTTCGCTGTTTAGGAAAAAGCCAAATCAATTCTTCAAACTAACCATCAAAAAATGTTAGAAGTGGTTTTTTCGGTTTGAAATGTTCGGTTTGATTTTTTCTCATAAACGAACATATAGAATGATGATGTGGCATTGTATTAAATAGTAGTAATATTTAAATAACAAAGTATTATAATGTACAAATTTAATAATTATAATTTCACAATTTTATTAAAATTTTTAAATTATGAACTAACAATACATAAGTAAAATTATTTTTTTTAGAGGATTGAAAAAAAAAAGAAAAAAGAAAGCGTATTTGGGTGAGCGGATTCGACCCCGAAATACTCAAATGGAGTTAAGCCCAGAAGCGAAACCCAGATTCAAATCCGCAAAGGAAAATCCCCAAAGTAGCCTTTAGATACGACATAAACACCGTTTTCATCCTCACTCCCTTCGATAATTTTTATAAACCCCCCTCTCCTTATCATCCTCTCTTTTCACACTTCAATTCCCTTTTGACTTTCACTCTCTCACTCGCTAGTTCAATTCTAGAGAGAGAAAATTTTAGAGAGAGAAAATGGAGGGAGGAGGAGGACAGTACAACCCCCGCACTGTTGAAGAAGTGTTTAGGGATTTTAAAGGACGTCGTAGTGGTTTAATTAAAGCTCTTACTACTGGTAATTTTACTTTTTTTTTTTTTAAGTTGAAGTTTGATTCTTTAATTTTTTTCAAGTGTTGTGTTACAGTTTGTTGAGTAAAGTTTGTGTTTTTTCTTTTTAATTTGTTGGAATTGTTTGTAATGTTTTGTGAATTAATTTATTGCAGATGTTGAAGAGTTTTATCAACAGTGTGATCCAGGTGAGACTATATTTTCGATTTTTTCAAGCTTTTTTAGTGTTTTTGTAAAAAATTCGATACCCTATCTTTGTGTTTTTGTGGAATGTGTTAATGGTTGGTTTTTGTAAATGGAATTAGACAGCGAAAACTGAAAAAAAAAATGGAGATTTTTTGTTATTTTTTGTGAACTGTTGAATCTGACAGTGTTTCCTTTAGTTATTTTTTCTCGGTTTTAGCTGCGGGTTATACAATTTGCATGAATTTTTGGCTGTATTTGTTTATTTAATTAAAATGTGTGCTTTTTTTTGAACTCTGAGTTTGACTACTGGATTGGTGGTTTTTGTGAAATGATGTGGTCTGTAGAGAAGGAGAATTTGTGTCTTTACAGCTTTCCTAGCGAGCAATGGGAAGTGAATTTACCTGCTGAAGAAGTACCTCCTGAACTACCGGAGCCAGCGCTTGGTATTAACTTTGCGAGAGATGGAATGCAAGAAAAGGATTGGTTATCTTTAGTTGCTGTCCATAGTGATGCGTGGTTGCTTTCTGTTGCCTTTTATTTTGGTGCTAGATTTGGTTTCGATAAAGCGGATAGGTAGGTCAACAATTTGTGCACGAAGAAATAAAAACGGCTATAAGCTTCACATGCAGAATGCCTTGACCTTTCATGATACAACAACAATGTCTTAATTCTGTATTTGTCTTTGTGCCTTTCCAAGTCTAGTCCGTTTTCCATATTCAGTTTATTACATTTCATCATATACAATTCCTAAGTAATTTGAAGCTGGTTTGTCATGTTTACTTGGTGTTTTTCCACAGGAAACGATTGTTCAATATGATAAATGAACTTCCAACCATATTTGAAGTTGTGACTGGTACTGCAAAGAAGCAAACGAAGGAGAAATCCTCTGTCTCAAATCATAGCAGCAACAAATCTAAGTCAAACCCCAAAGTGGTAAACAATATTTTGATGAACATTTTTTTTTCCGTGTAAATGGTTGTGGTTTTTGTGGGTTATGTGTTAGTTCCTCTGGTCAGAGTGAATATATTTAAGCTTTATGTTTATACACTTTATTTTCTCTCTAATTTAACCTGCTATTAAGAGAATTTCTAATGCCATTTACATCTTTTACCTTGAGAGAAGTTGCTTAGAAATTGTATTGCAGAAAAGTAAGAACTTTCTAACTGAGTAATCTTGAGCATACTATTGCGTGTACTGAAATTGGTCAACTTTTTTTTTTTGTCTTCCAAATACTGAAAAACCAGCAGCGAGAATCTCAGGGAAAGTATACAAAACTGTCACAAGCTAAGGAAGAAGACGAGGGGTTGGAAGAGGAAGAAGACGAAGAGCACGGCGAGACATTATGCGGTGCATGCGGAGAGAACTATTCAGATGATGAATTCTGGATCTGTTGTGACGTTTGTGAGAAGTGGTTCCATGGCAAGTGTGTGAAGATCACACCAGCGAGGGCTGAGCATATCAAGCAATACAAGTGTCCATCTTGCAGCAACAAGAGAGGTCGACCCTGATATCCTAATAACACCCCTCTTGTAGTACACTTATTGTAATCTTAATTGCTAGGCTCAGCTAATTAGTTGATCAGTTTCTTTGTCTTGTTTGGAATTTGGATGTGTTATTAGTGCAACAGCTTTGATGTAGTAGTGGCTCAGTTTTTTAATGTATCTGTTGATTTCAGGTGTCATGAATCTATCAGCTATCACTGGTCTGATTTCATAGGAGAAACTAATCTCAGTTCAAATCTCGCACTCTCAATTCGTGTTAGTGACACAAACATTATAAAAATGAATGTATTTCAAATCGCGTTATCGAAGTTTTACTCAAATCTTTTAAATAAGCAAATGGAATATTCAAAGAAATCCAGTGCATGGAGGTTGATGGTCCACTACATGTAATAAATCATCCAAAATTCTAGCTAGTTTGTCCCAATCCTCAAGCAATTTAAAACCCAACCGAAAGCTATTTAGTTAAGTGGCTTCTCAACTACAAGCTTATAAAAATGTCAATATAAAAAAAGTTTCAAAAGGTTCAACTTGTGCACTCACTTTTCTTGTAAGCATTCATGAAGTACTCTCTCGTCTCCTCTTCTTTTCAACTATAAACAAGCAGAACCGATATAAGAATATCAATTTATATTAGTTGTGTCGTAATTATATCATGTTAAATATCATTATTTGTTATATAAATATTATAAAAAATTAATATAATTCGTATTGTATTATATTCGGTGTTAAAAATTGACAGCTCTACATGAATGAAAGTGATGCATCATTCCGCCGGTCCCATTACCTGATGGCTGCTTTCGTCTCTTCTAAGAGCTTCCTTTGAAGATATTTATGGCTAATAAAATATTTCAAATGATTAGGACTACCTTGGAATGATAAAATGACAATTTCAGATTCAAAAGCTTAACATTTTTCGACCAAACAACTGATCTAACAACCTAACCAACTCATGATTAAGATAAGAAGGGACAAATCTGCTATAATTATTTACAATTGATCTCATCTAAAATACTTAGCTTATATCCTGAAGAATCACAACTGCTTAAAAGATGTTTGTTGTTCTTCATTCTCAACCAGAAAAGTCTTTCATGGAGTGAGCAATGAGGTGGCAGGTGGACCATTTGAATTGAAGTCATCCACACAAAACTCACATAATCCTTCAACTAAACATAATCAGTTTAATAAGAGGCATCGACAGGAAGTCAAAAATCATTGTAATAACAGCAAAGGTGGGTTCAGCTACAACACATTTGTCGCCCTAAATTCACCATGTTTTCTATTCCACTCAAATCAGATATTGCCGACCACAGTGATATAATTAAAAATATTTTTAAAGGACCGAAAAATAGATAAGTTATATAGAAAAAATACGTCAAAAAGAAACGGTATTATAGAAAAATATATAATAAAAAAATAATTAAATGTGTATACATGACAAGAAGACAACAAAGGAGAATGCAATGCAAGTCGCATGCAAAAATGATATTTTAAGTGATTAATTTACTTAAACCATATTCTTTATCGTCTTATATCTTTTTCAAAAAAATACACATTAATTGAACTTTTCAGAAAGTTATATTCTTTTAGAATAGATAATAGTGATTATTTTTTATAAATTAATATTAATATTTATATAATAATCTTTTTTAATAACCAGTTAAATATTTAATAACATAAATTTAGAGAAAAATTATAAAATGACTCACCTCACCTGAAAATATTAAACTTACCTAAATTTTCTTAAATAAACTTTTCATGAATAAAGAAAGCCGGCTATTTAACTTTTTTTATATACATACGAAAAAGTTGAACATTTTCTTCTCACTCACTTGCGGCTAACCAAGTGAGACCTTTCTTAAAGAATTTTTTAAAGAATCAAACTGCAAAACGATAACATATAGTGTAAGCCAAGCCAGTATTATGATGACAACTCTTTGACATGTACATAAACCTAAGGTTTAAAGGTCAAAACACAGCAGCATAAGATACAAGAAATTTGAATTTATAAATGAATTTGAGATTCCAAAAACCTCTAAATAGTAACATTATAGGAGCAGCTAATCAAACAAGACTTGACATATTTCACATTCTTACAAAATTCTAAGTAGCCCCACCATCATTTCTGCTATCCTATCCTATCCACAGCATAACACCACACCAACTCCACCCACTTGCAAACCAAAAAAATTAGACCCGATAACACAATTTGTAAATACGCGATTGAGATCATCCATGTCCAAAATCCATGAATAAAAAGAAAAGAACAGTTCTTGTGTTATGTATTAGACAGGAAAACCTGCAGCTTTACATTGATGAAACCCTTTGAAACAAAGAAGGCATAACAAAAGAAAACAAAGATTGCATGAAAAACAGAGTTAACATTACCAACTAGCTGGGAAAAAAATTGAACAGGATATGAACAAACATACATGGAATAAAGTAAAAAAAAAAAAAAACCAACCTCCATCTCAATCCCATTCTTTCTGAAATCCCTGGTCATTGCAGACCCTCTTGATTCTTTGTTGAGAGCCGTTTCAGAAACTCGTAAGTAGTGATCATTGTTGTAGCAGACATCGACATTGAAGCACACCTGGGACCCAATCCTCTGTAACAAGCCGTCCAACCACCTTCCCTAATCAAATTCCTCAGAGTCTGACCAACACTCGGTCCACGCCTCCCGTTTTCCTCTCCGTCTAAGACTTGCATTCTGGTTTTGAGAGTATCAAGTGGCATGGTAATCAAAGCCGAAACACTTCCTGCCATTGCTGCGCTGACTCCCTGAACTGCCATCACGGTTTTAGAATCCGGTCTTAACGTGGTAACTCCATTCTGATTCCCATCCTCATCTTTCTTACAAAAGTAACAACCAACTCCACCCCAAATTAGTCTCTGAGCAACAGAGTATGAAGCCCACCAGACTGCATTAGAAGGAGCATATGTCAAAATTGATAAACCAAAACCTCTGTACAATCCTTTTGGCCCATCCCTACTAATAATCTTCCTAAAAGCATCAATCCCATTTGTATATTTACAACTTGCTGAAACCAAATTTGAACAAACTCCCCCTCCACCTTGAACCATAAGCCTTTGGCTAACAACATCAACAGGGGTCCAAACAAGTTGAGCAGCCATGGCTGCGCTCAATCCAGCAGCTGCACTGGCAATTGCGGCCGCAGTAGCCTCTGGAACACCTAACCTAACAGTGGCAGTTCCGACATTGCTCTTAGTCATCTCAAGTGCACCCATATATAAAGCTCTTGCAGGGATTGTACCCATCAAAGAAGTACCAAATCCTCTATACAACGCTCTAAAACCCTCATGCCTCACTATCCCAATTGCAGTTTTTATGCAAGAAAGCTGTGATTGAGCAACCTGTTGCCTAGTTTTTAACACTACGACAGGGTAAAGACTAGCAGAAACCCCTGAAAATAACGCCGCGCCGAGGAAGAAAAACTTAGACTTATCGAGCATTTCCCAATCAACATCAGCAGGAATATGAATTATTTCTCTTTCTGGTTCTTCCTCGGTGGCAGTAACATTCATATTTTCCACTTCTTTACCAATATTTACAGTAGCACAACTAATCTATATCAATGCAATAAAAAACAGAGCTAACCACCTAAAATTATATACAAAAAAGAACTTTACAAAATCAATAAAACAACAACAAAATTGAAATCTTTACACCAAAAGTTTGGGCTTTAAGGATTAAATCAAATTGGGTATTTGTTTTTTCCTCGTATGGAACCAAGCCTTGGATTGGAACAAGAATATAACAAAAGGATCTAACATTTCTCGAAAAACACCTTTTTTTGGCTTACCGGAGACTGAATCATTCTCGTCACCGGCGCCGGTAAGTTTGAATCTTAAGAGACAGGTACGTACAAAAGGCCTTAAGATTGAGTATTGAGGGTGGTTGGTAGGTTTCAGATATTTTCTTCAATATCTACAGTTAAGGAAGTGTTTGAGAGAGAGAGAGAAGGCGAGAAAAATGGGTAACCGGAAAAAGAGAGAAATGGAGAGGATAATGAAAGAAGAAAAATGGGTTTGGAAAGGGTTCTGTGAAAGCTAGAGGTGATTGACACGTACTGGGGCTGGGTTTGGGAAGGATTTAGTTAGGGTTTTCTTGTCTTTACATTTACTACTACTATACAATATAAAGTGAAGAGAAAGAAAGAGTGTGTCTGTGAGATTCTAGTTTGAGGATTTTGAGGATCTGGACCTTTGATTTAATTGAATTTGTCATGTGAAATGTAATTTTAAGTGAAGAATCTGTTCTTCTTATCCAAATATCAAGGCAAGTCTTCAGGAGATTTGGATTGAAGTGTCTTCCTCCTCCTTGGGTTAAAGCCCAAAAAGAATTCTACCAAACTGTTCTTAATTTTGAAGATTGAAGACTAAAGATGGGGAAAAAACCAACTAAAGACGTCAGATTGATTGGATGATAAACTCTGTCAATTTATATTAAACATATCGTAATTGTCAAATACCATTATTTGCATCATTCATATCGAGTTATAAAGATATACTTGTGTAAGAAATTGACTTGTCAACCACGGAACAACGTTGAATTAAGATTAACACTGATGGTGAACTAATGTTAAGTATTCTTGTCAAATCAGAAACTGATACATCATCCTAAATATAACTCAGCAAAAGTTCCAACTCTTGTTCGACCAAAAAATTAATTCTTTGTAGGTGAAACAATGATTTAATGTTGAAGTATGGTCTGAAAATTGCAAGATCCTTTCTTTCATTTACCTCTTCAGGTCAAAAGACATCTTCAGACGCTTACAAAAGAATTGAACTAAGGATTTCCACTGCAACAAAATATTTACAGTTGCACATTTGATCTAATGCCACCAATTCTGGCAGCTAACAGGTCAAAAATTACACGCAGTAGCATTGTTCCTATTCCCTGGAATACTGCATTACTTCAAACCACTGCCAACATCAACGAGAATAAGAATCAGAAGTGGTTCATGATAAAATTTGCATTTCAGAAAACAAATTCAAGATGTGAATTGCAGAAGAACGAATTACCTGTCGCAATAAATCCGCAAGGGTCCTTGGAAGCGCTTCGATGTTGCGCAGTACGATGTAAAAAGGGAAGGGAAATGAATCCAGGTATTTTTTAAATTTAAGTTCTTTTTTCATACCTTCACCTACAAAGTAAGCTTCCTGGGAGCCATATGAAGATAAATCAAATTCAGAAAGTGGAATAGAGAAACTAATGGAAATCCTAGCACCAACAATTTGGAAGTGATGTATTCAGATAGAACAGTGGAAAAAAAAAGATAATACCATTTGGTCGACGACGGATTCTTTTGGATTATCCAATAGCAGAAATGCAACCATTCGTTTTTGACTGATGAAATCCCTAGCGTACTGCTTCAGTTTCTCCTGCATAGATTGAAATAATACCAATTAAAATGGATTGACAAATGGAAAAGAGTACTAAATCAACTCGGGAAGATTATTCTTCAATAGAGTGAATAAAATGGACATACCTTCTCATGGAATCGACCATCTGCAATTATTAAAACAAGCTGCTGTAACGGATTTTGTCCAGAAGGAAGCCGGGCTTTCGCAACTGCAGTGTTCAACATGTTCTTCAGATACGTCAACAGATCAAGAACTGGTTCGTCTGCTATGGTGTTCTCTTGCTCGAACGTCAAGCTAGATATGATCTGCTTCAACCAAAGATGTTAGAAGAGAATCAAGATGAATGGGGAAAAAGTTCTTTCGAAATGAGAAAAACTAGACCGTCTTTTATCCCACTTCAACAGCAAAGAAAAATTACAGAGATCTTACCTTCATCCCAGCCTCCCCTGTGAAAGGGTAATCAAAATCGTGCAGTAACCTAATATTCCCTTTCTTTCCAAAACTTGTGACAGCCAAGTTTCCCATTTCCAGTTGAGACATGGCACGGCATACTGTCACCAATGATTCAATTGCAACATCTCCACAGCAGTTCTCTGACATACTACGAGAATCATCCACAGCAATAACAATTTGATAATCACGTTTATTAGGGCGAGTTCGCCTTAGCCATATTTTGTCTTGCCGGAAGTCACTTGCAATGTACCGCAGCAGCTAAACATTTGAAGTCAAAACAGAAAATAAGGAAAAGAAGTGAATAAAGTCACACAGAAAATCACATAAACTGTAATCTAGCAAGTAGATGTAGCTCACCCTTTTCATGTTGATCCTTTTTCCAGTCTTATAATCTCCTTGGAGTTTGCTAGCCACAGTAGGTTCCAGAACAAGACGCAATTGTTCAGCCAGCTCCTGTGACAACCTTGTCGTGAGCAGTTCATATCTTCTCCAAAGAGCACCGGCATCACTTCTGTCATCAGGAGTAACCTTGTCAGAATCCAAGGGTTTTCCCAAGTCATCATCATCTTCCCAAGTTTTGCTAGTTTGGTACAAGCTTTCACTTGGGAAAGATTTCTTGACAGAGATTAAACTCTCAGTAGGGTTTCCAGGATCACCATCACGATGAACATCAACTTCCCGGGATACCTCTTTAAGCGAGGTCTCAAAGTCTGACGTTGGCATTTGTTCCCGTGTTCTATTTTTTGTGACTGAGGAATGGCGTTCAACATGCGTTTCCTCTGAAGTTTGCTTTGCAATTTCCATCTCTGTAATATCATCCCTTTCAGATGTGAGATCCTTATCTGGTTTGTCGCTATTGATATTTGCATCAATCTGCTCAGCAGTAGCAGGTCCCAATGCCTGAGCAGTTCCCTTTTCGAACTCAGAAACAAATCCATATTCATCTGCATTGTCATCCTCTACGTCATCTGGTACCTCCATATTATCAGCCTGAAGATCAACAGACACTTTGACTCTTTCTTTCCATTCTTTAAGTGCATCACCGACATTCCTATAAGGATTCGGTAGGGCTTTTTGAACATCTGAAGATCCCTTCTGAGGCAGTTGACTGCGTTGGTGATCAGTAAACTTTCTGCTATCTGTTGCATCAGAAACCATGATGTCCATCTCAGAGGTAATGCCATTTGGCATGTTAGCATGGTCATTGTAAGCTTCACTAGAATTGGCCATGTTCGTTTCCATTCCTGCATTTCTGAATTCTTGCTCTTGGGAAATACTGTTTTGTTGTGTCGCTGACGATGCATTAGGCACATGGTCAGTATTCAACTCCGAAATTCCTTGCCCAACTATCTCTTTCCTAGGTGCAACATGGTTCGCCTCAGGATTTTGTTCACTGTCCTTGTTCGGATCACTTTCTTTAGATGTTTGGTCCACGTGATCTCCATTTGCCTCTGCCTCTGCCTCCTCCATGGTCTCGTCAGCATCAGTAGGATGATGCTCCTCTTCATGTTTCCCATTATCATCAAATTCATCACTTCCTTCTTCAGGCTCTATTTCTTCTTTCAAATCATTGGTATCATTTTCATTGCTGTTTTCATCCAGTTCCATATCTTCCATTAAACTTTCTCTGGGCTCCTCAATCTTTAAACCAGTTGGATCAGCAAATGCTTCTTCCTTATCCATACTATCATCCATGTTCTCCTCTACATCACCATCTTCCTGGTCACCAGCCTCATCATTCTTTCCATTCTGTTGTTCAGAACCCAGCTCTCCAAGTTCATCATCACCAGTGGCTGTAGACTCCTCCTTGGCCCTAAGCTCCCTATCACTTGAATCCATGTCCCTAACGGCAGATCCAGATTCATATTTCTCATTCTCATTGATGGGATCTTCATCTTCTTCCTTATCCCATAACTTCTCATCTACAGCTTCACTTTCAGGTCCAGCTTCACCCATTTTTGATTCAAGTTGATCAGCCTCGCTATCCTCATCATCATCATCATCTCCAGATTCCTCACTAACATCAACCATATCAGCCTCAAAATCTTGCTCCATCTCAATTCCCTTCTGATTCTTATCAGGAATCTCACCAGAAGCATCGTGGTCTTGGTCAGGCTGAACTTTCAAGAAACAAATTTCAGAATAACACATATAGAACAAAACAGAAAATAAAACTTTAATTATTTTTTTCACACAACCTTTTCAGACGTTCCAAGCAGCTGATCTTCATCTGTTATTTGATCACTAACATCATTAAGCCCAGAACCTTCCCCCATGCCAGTGCCACTTGCGTCCTTAGATACACCTTGACTATTATCATCTACCTCCTCCTTCACACCGAAGCCTTTGGAGAACAAGGAAGCTAAAGTTTCTGCTAGCATATGAGTCACTACAGATGTCTGATCATAACAAGATGGACCATCAGTAAAAATCTAATAATACTACAATCAACTATGGCTGAGGGCATTACATTTTTTTTCATGAATCAGAATAAGTGATATGTTTACTTACTCTTTTATGGATGGTTAAAAGGTCTTTGAGTAAAGAATCGCCAAAGCTCAATACCAGCTCCAAAAGAGCATGTAGATGCTCAAGAGCTGACGCAAATTTGAAAGAGAGATGAGAAGTCCCAGAAAAAGAACCACCCAACATGTTTTCCTAACCATGCACATTATATAAACCATTAAGACATCTATAGTGAGAGAGAATTTGTAAGGGAGTATAACGATGAACTTACCATTTTAAAAATTGATTGGAGAAGACTAGCATAAATTTTTTCCAAATTCAAGTTCGATGTACTTGATTCAAAAAGATCTTCCCATGTGGTGATAGTCTCCAAATACTTGTCTTCAGAGTCAGCGCATTCATCACTCGACAAACATAATTTTTTGAACACGTCTAATATCAGTGCAAATGTTCCTTTTAGAATTTCATTGAACTCCATATCAACTGTAGAATGTTTCTCTTTATACTCGTGAACTTCCTGTGTGTTTGACTGATCAATTGCTACGGTGCCAGAATCAAGCTGTCCGGCTAATACTTTTCCCTGTAAAGACCATGACACGATGTATTGGTATGGATTTCCTGAATGTCATACTGACATAAGTTCACAAATAATGTTCTTGCAAGAAGATAATGCAAAATATTATTAAGGGTTTTCTCTATGCTTCATGCTGAAGAAATGAAATGATACTACCTTCTTGAATAAGTCGTCAAGATGACCCAGCAGAGCATGTGCCACTGAGTTTCTACCCAAATCCTCATTGCGGAAGTGCCCAAGTTGTTCCTCAAACTCCTTAAGGACTTCAAAATTATCATAAACCAACTGCTTCATTTGTTTTGAAATAATATAAGGTCGAAAAGGACCTTCGGACTTGGCACCAACACGACCAAGGAGATCTTTAGCCTGTGACTCCTGAATGACAGTTTCCATAAGCCCACTGGGACTAACAAGATATTTGTCCAGCGAGTCCTGTTGAAAAAGATTGTATGAGCAAAAAGGCTAAGGCTCAAAGATTATTCTATAAAACAAAAAAAGCCAAGCCTAAAACTTCTTTTACCTTAGAACTCCTCACAACTGGAGCAAACTTTTCAATGAATTGCAGAAAACCAGCTGCTTCAGGCTTGACATTCTGACAAGAATTCAAATGGGTGCTCTCCAGCGTTCTTAGCAGTACTGAGGCTTCAAACATCATTGCATTTAGAGCATCAAAGAGTTTCTGAAAAAATGAAAAAGAGAGAATATACGTCAGGATTAATAACCAAAGGGCAGAATAAAATAAACAATGTAAAATGTGCCATACTGATACTCACCTTCTGTTTCCACAAGCCCTGAACAATGGAACGTTGGTTTTTGCCACTAGAAAGCTCTGCTCCAACTTTACCATCAGAGCCATTGAAGTTTGAACACAAATTCTCTAATGCAGTGATAGACTTTCCCAAAAACTTCAAATGCTTAGCAAAATCATATGCAGCATTTCGCTGAGTTCGTTGAATAGCCATAAGATGGTTGAGGAAAGAGACTGATCGAGTAACCTGCATAAGTAAAAACCCAGTTAATTGCTTGCCCGAGGGATGAGGTGTGTCTTCAGAAGGTATCAAACGAAAATTTCCAAAAACAAAAAGTGATATCTCAAGAGACTAAAAACAAGTTCAATGGGACATTGGTTCCTAGAATTAGACCTGTATTTTGACCAAAAAATGAGTATATAATCCACACTGCAATTGCTTGGATCTGGGAATAGAGTGATGTAACAAAAAAATGCAGCATAAAGAAAACAATTGACAAACATAGATCTGTACCTGCTCATAAGTAAAATCTTCATGAGGTTTTAGACATATCTGCTGTAAAATCTGCAAAGATGCAATGCACTTGAAGTAATATTCGTTGACAATCTTCCATTCCGTGTCCAAACTTTTATCAGGCGAACATTGCAATTTACTAGCATCAGCAACACCAGATGCTCCACAGGTCAATCTACTTTCAGCTGGTAATAAATGTGCTGCATCGTATGATGGCTCAGTGAAAAACCTGTTGGAACTTTTTGACATCTGCATGAGCCAAGTGTTAGAAAAATGAGCTAACCAGTTCATAATTTCATTGTATAACAGTATAACCAGGTCAACAGATACACTACAACCATCTTACGTTCATAATTTCAGAATAGTGCTTTTGCAGCCCACTACTTTCCAATAGTTTCAGAAGCTCAGAAAATGCCCTCTTCTTGCCAATGCTTCTCTTTGTATCTCTCCACAGTTGATCAGAATCTACAATACTTCTAAATATATTTTCCAGGGTCTGACTCACAACATCCCACTGTTCCTGGTGTAAAATGCCAACAGCGTCGGACATTGATAATTGCTTCAATGAACTTGCAATATCTGCACAAATAACAGAATATGCACACATAAACCCATAGCATTTAAGTCGCCAATTACAAAAGAGACAGAGTATAATGGCCAAGAACAAAAATATAAAATAAAGACCTTCATGACCCAGAAAGTTTAATCCTGCACTGCTGCTTAGCCTCAGGTTCAACAATGAAACATTCACTTTCTTCTTCCAAACAGAAACCCATAAAGACCTGAAAGTAAACATGCAAGGGCTTAAATAACAGCTCCCAGCAACAATTACAAAGAGGCCAAAAGAAGAAAC
>CANYCX013696287.1:0-14440 GCA_948193385.1 Breynia disticha f. nivosa
AATATGTCCAGTAATGAATGCCATAATCATGTATGCACATGCACATCTATTTCTAAAGATTAATGATCGGGGCTTACATTTCTCCAATATCCGACCACGAGGGCCACAACCATATAGGCCAAATATCGATCATAAAGACCACAACTATAAAGGCCAAATCATAACCTCGACCACTAGGGCCACGATCCCAAGGACCTCATATGCTCACATACACACATGCTCACAAAGCAATAACATGCTTTCACAATCATCGTAAGTTTCATATGACTATCAAACACGACATATAGTCAATCGAGCATGAAAATAACATCATTTCAATCATGAGCATATTCACACAATTCATAATCACATATGAATCAATAATATAAAATCCAAATCTTTCTTAACATTACTTAAGCTAATTAAAGCTTCTAATGAGTTATTTTTAAGGAAAATCCCTAAACTTTCTAACACTTATAACGTAAGCGTACGGATTCACTTACCTCGAAACACGTGCAAATCTAGCACCACTTCCACTCACTCAACATTCAAATCAAACTCGTCTAGATCCTCCTAGATAATCAAATATTCCACCATAAATCATTCCATCCATTCTTAATAGTTCTTTCAATCCTAAACATAAGTCCAGTAACTACACAAAGCTTTCCAACATTAAACCAACTAAATTCAGCAACATCCATCATCAACCAAGCAAAACAAAGTATCAATTCTTACCTTAATTGACTTAGATGATTGATTCTTGCCAAATTTTGATGATTCTTTCCTCTAACACGTTCCTGGACTTATGATTAGGGTTTTCTCTACCAGCTGCTTTCTTGTTTCTCTATTTTTATGAATGATTGAATCAGAACAGAATACTCGATATCTTTCCAGACCACAGACCTTGAGCACGGGTCGTTCTTCAAGTCGTGCTGTGAAATCTCAACACGAGTTTTAAATCAGTCGTGCATGATCTCATTCTGCAATTATTTTAACATGAGGGCATGCCAATTTTCTAGGTTGAGCACGTGGTCGTGCTCGTCTGTACCCATGAGCACGAGGCATTCTACACAGGCGTGCTGCACGAGCGTGCTGACTGTTGTTTTTTCACAATTCTTACCTAAATCGATCTGATTTGATCCTGTTTTAATGTATTTCCAAAATATTTAAATTCCCATAATTTCCAGGACATTACAAATCTCCCCCACTTAGGAAATTTTGTCCCCGAAATTACAAACAGTTAAAATGGCAAAGGATTTCCAATATGGCACATTTTGAACCTAACATACCATACCAAACACTTTAATTTTACAGCAAAACATTAGCATACATATCCGCAGAACAGACCCGTAATTAGAAACATGCCTTTAACACTATCATCGAGTCTCTATTACTTCATATCATCGATCCAAGCCATTCCTTTCAAAGTCAAACATCAAATCAAGTTAAGTTTTCTATCGTAACTTGAAATCATACCTTAAAACAACATCGCAACACAAACTCGGATCAAATCATACCTCTTGATCCTCAAGTCGAGTTCGAAAGTAAATAAGGATACTGTCTTCGTAGACCAGTGTCAATCTCCCAAGTAGCTTCCATTGGAGAATGGAAACTGCATTTCACCAATACCATTGGAATCTCACGATTCCTCAATCGTCTCAACTAACGATCCAAAATCTAAATCGGCTCGTCCTAATAGATCAAATCCTTGGATACCTCTATCTTAGGAGCTTAGAACACATGGCTAGAATTAGATCGATATCGTCTCAACTTCGAAACATGAAAAACAACATGTAATCGAGACAACTCATCTGTTAAACTCAATCGATATACAAGTGGTCCCACTCTCTCTGTAATCTCATACGGTCCGATATACCTAGGACTCAACTTGCCACGTCTCCCAAACCGAATCACCTCTCCAAGGAGAAACTCATAGAAATACCCTATCACAAAAAACATACTCTATCTCTCGGTTATGTCGATCATAATAACTCTTCTCACGATCTTGGGTTGCTTGCATACATCTTTTCACAACATTCACTTTATTCAGGGTCTGCTGAACCAACTCTGGTCACTCAATCTATCGCAAACCCTCCACATCCCAATACGCTGGACTCTGACACCGTCTACCATATCGAGCCTCGTAAGGTGCTGTCCCAATACTAGAATGATAACTAATTTTTTATGCAAACTCAATCAATGGGAAATGATCATCCTAATTACCTTCGAACTCTAACACACAAGCTCAAAACATATCCTCAATCGTCTGGATCGTCCTCTCTGACTAACCATCTGTCTGAGTTTGGAAAGCCATACTAAACCTCAAATGTGTAACCATCGCATCGTGCAAACTTTGCTAGAATTGCAATGTAAATCAATGGTCCCGATGAGACACGATTGATTTAGGGACACCATGTAATCTGACGATCTCAACAACATATAACCCAGCTAGCCTATGCAATGTATAATCCTGTCGGATAGCTAAAAAGAGAGCTAATTTTGTCAATCGATCAACAATCACCAAGATAGCATCATGACGTCGTAATGTCCCTGACAAACCAATCACAAAATACATCGTGATTTTCTCCCAATTCCACTCAGGAATTTCAAGTGGTTTTAACTTTCCTGTTGGCGCCTGATGTTCTGCCTTGATTTGCTGACAAGGAAGACATCTAGCAATAAACTCAGCTATATCCTCTTCCATATGTACCCAACATCGTCAAGTCGATGTACTCTAGCCACTTTTCCTTTTTCAACTTTCTTTTTGATTTGCATAAAATAATCATCCTCAATCTGTCTCGATGCAATCAACTCTCTCATCTGTGATCGAACACTGATATTACCCAACTTTTGATCCTCAATTAGATCCAACTATACATGAAGCTCTCGTAACGAAAATAGAGACTCTGCTCTATACGTCACTGTATCATCATCCCCTTTTTCTTTTTTGCTCAATGCATCGGCAACTACATTTGCCTTTCTAGGATGATATTCAATCGTACAGTCATAATCTTTCAAAAGCTCAATCCATCTCCTCTGACGAAGATTTAGCTCTCACTGTGTAGTAATGTACTTAAGACTTTTGTGATCGGTAAAGATCTGAAAAGTCTCTACGTACAAATAATGTCTCCAAACCTTCAGAGCATGAATAATCGCTACCAACTCTAAATCATGTGTCGGATAAGTTACCTCGTGTGGTCTCAGCTAACGCGAGGTATACACAATCACCCGGCCAATCCAGCACCAGACGCATCTTTATACATAACAAATCTACCTTATAATGAAGGTAACATCAACACTTGTGCCCTAACCAATCTCTTCTTTAACTCTCAAAAACTTTCTTCGCATTTTTCATTCTAAACAAATTGAACATTTTTCCTCAGCAAAGATGCCATCGGTCTAGCTATCCTCAAGAAATTCTCGATAAATCGTTGATAATAACCCACTAAACCCAGAAAACTCTGAACCTTTGTAACTGTCCTCGAAGGCTCCCACTCCTGAACTGCTTTTATTTGACTAGGATCAGATTTCACTCCCTCAGTAGAGATCATGTGTCATAGAAAAACAACTTCTGACATCAATAAATCACATTTGTTGAATTTGGCATAAAGCTCTTTTTCTTTCAACAATTCGAGCACAATTTTCAAAAGTCTCCCATGCTCCTCTCTATCTCGAGAATACATCAATATATCATCAGTAAAGACAATGGCAAACTAATCTAAATAAGGTTGAAATACCTTATTCATCAATGCCATAAAAACTGTTGGTGCATTCGTCAACCTTAAAGGCATAACAATGAACTCGAAATGCCTGTAACGAGTTCAAAACGTTCTCTTATCAACTAAACTATCCTCGACTCTCAGTTACCAATATCCCGATCTGAGGTCAATTTTAGAAAACACAGTAGCTCCTCGCAGCTGATCTATCAAGTCATCTATCCGTGGACACAGATACTTATTTTTCACTGTTACTTTATTCAACTGACGAAAATCAATGCACAACTGCATGCTACCGTCTTTCTTCCACACAAATAACACAGGTGTGCCACACGGGGAAACACTGGGGCGTACAAATCCTTTATCCAACAGCTCCTCTAGCTATCTTTTTAACTCCTATAGCTCTACTACTGCCATTCTGTAAGGTGCAATCGATATCGGTGCAGCACCTGGTACTATTTCTATCCTAAAATTTGCCTCTCGCTGTGGCGGTAATACAACTAACTCACATGGGCATCTCGTACCTCTAATTTTGGCTGATTCACGTCAATCACTGATGCTAAGTAGGCATCACAACCCTGTCGAATCAACCTCGCAACTGCCACTGCTGAAATCAAACAACTAGGCACAACTTTTCTCTCACCTACCAATAACACCCGTTTCTCGCTGTTAACTTTAATAACGACTTCCTTCGAGCAACAATCGATTGTAGCTCGGTTTTTAGATAACCAATCCATACCCAGAATGATACCAAACTCATCCATCCTCAAAATAATCAAATCGGCTAGGTAAGTGGACTCATCTATCCTCAGCTCATAGTGTCACACAATATGTCATACTATCACAGTACTACCTGCGAGCATAGATATAACAACTATGTACCCCAAATTCTTTATACTACCACTTATATGCTCGACTACACTCTTACCCACAAAAGAACAAGTAGAACCAGATCAATCAGTACTAAAGTAGGATAAGTAAAAATAAAAATAGTACCAGTGATGATGTCCAGATCCTCTGCTGTCTCATCTCGGGTCATAGCATACACTCTAGCGTGTGATCTTGACCCCGTTGGTGCCATTGATCCACTAGCTCGACCAACTGTACCGGAGCCACTAGCCCCACCTCTGAAAAACTGATCCACCTCTAGAAGTAGGCCCTGAACCATGTCTACCTCTACCTCGGCTACTACCACTCACTACCATAGTACGAACCTCACCTGCAGTACTCTGTCTAGACTCACCACCACCTTGAGATTCGCATCGCTATAGACAGTCCCAAACAAAATGTCTTGACTGTTGACATCTGAAACACAACTATTTAGTGTCCCTACCGGATGTATCTCTCGGATAAATCAGAGGTCTGCTACTCCTGCCTCCAGTCCCTCTCTTAGACTGTCTACTAACGCTGACACCTGTGTCCCGAGGTGGTTTTGAATCTGACTTCTTCTTTTTCTGCGACTGCTGAGAACTAGAACCTGACGTTCTCTGTCGCTTTTCTTTCTTGTTTTCCTTTTTCTCACCTTCAGTTTCCAATTCTTCTTCCTTGAGAGCTGCCTCAATCAATATCTCATAAGTCAGAGGTTTCAAAGCAATTCTATTGCGAATAGCATAACAATCCTCTCTCAAATCTGTCTTGCTTCTTTCTATCTATATCCACATCCTCCAGAGTGTATCGAGATAATCCAGTGAACTCAGCATCGTAGTCCACCACTAACATCTCCTTCTGTTTCAGCTCCAAGAACTCAATCTTCTTTTTCGTCGGGTAATCGGAGGAGTATACTTCTTAGTAAATCTCCTCAAAAAGTCATGCCAAGTCAGCACAGGAGGATCTTTTTGACTGTCAGGCACTGCTTCCCACCAGTTCCAGGATGATTTCTTTAAAAGAGAAGTCGTATATCATAATTTCTCAGAATTGCAATGCATACGAGTCAATATCCCCTCAGTATGCTTCATCCAATCATCAGCCTTAACTGGATCTGTGGTGCCCTCAAATACTTAAGCCCATTGCTTTTGAACTTCTGCAAAGTTCTTATCGATATTCAAATTGGATTTGCTTCCTGAACCTTTTTCTTCCTTAGAGTATTTCACAGTTTGAGCCTGATTTTACATCTTCTCTCAAAATGGTGCGTACATAGGGTCATACGGGGGAATAGGCATCGTAGGTGTAACGCCCCAAAAATTCTACCAAGAAATTATGAGAGTTTGACGGAAAAATGCCGAGGGGCAAGTTAGAAACGGCCTAGCAATGGCCAGCCAGACCGTTCCATAACCGTTCCTGTTCCAGGTCATGTGAAACGACCTATAGGAATGTTTCCTATGGCCGTTTGGCCTTTTCTGGCATGTTAAAAATTTAAGATGTGAGTTATGTCGGGGAGAGAGAAAATAACTCTCCCAAACTGTCCCAAACCTTTCCTACACCTTCAAACCTTAATCCTAAGGCCTTCCTACCCAAGAATCTACCAAGAAACACCCACATTCCATCAATTATCCCCCTCTCAATTGATTTCTCTGGTCAGTTGTGTTGAAGGAAAGAACAAGGTGAGTAATTATTCTTACAAGCTGAAAAGTTGATAGAAATACATACATTGTATGTGGTTTTGTTGGGTTTTTCTTATAGAACATGAATCTACAAGCCTTTAACCTTGAAACATAGATTTTAGTTTGGATTAAAGAGTTAGGGTTTATGAGAAAATGGGTGTTTTGTAGAAATAAGTGTGAGGGTAGAAAATTTAACTTGAATTCGTGATTAATGTGTAGAATGTGGTTATATTATGTGTAGGAATCGATATTCGGGACCGGAGTCGGAGGTCGGGCAATGAATTAGTGCTTGCAACGCGAGGTAAGTGTTTTGCCACTTGCTTTAGAATGATGAATGTAGAAATGATTCATATTGTGTTGTGAATGTTGTGTTGTTCGTATATTCTTATGGTTGCAGATATGTTAAGTTGGAAGATGTATATTCTAAATTGCTTGGAAGTGGTAAATGAATATGTTTTGTTTGTTGTATGCCTAAATTAATTGGGTATGCTGATGTTTTGAATGGCGATATAGTTGCATTGAGGTATGTTGAGAATTTTGGAAATGCGAATGTGTATTTTTGTGATTGTGATTATGGGAAGAATGGAAAGCATGTACTAATTGCTTTTGTTTTATACGTGAATGATGGGTGGAATGATATTGTGATATCATGTGCTAAAATTTGAGATAAATATATGTATGGTCTTGCGGAAATTGATGGCATTTCACACATTATGGCATTTAGCACGGTATGAACATTATTGCTTGAGGATTGTTATTTGAGGGGCTGTGGCCCATATTTGCTAAGATGAGTGAAGTCTCTCTTCCGATAAGTTATAGGGTGGATATCAAGTGAAGTCTCTCTCTAGCTAATAAGTTAAAGGCTCCGAAGCAGTGCATTGTGTGTGTGTGTATGCATAACCATATGCACGAATTGCTTTCATTCATTTAGCTATTAAATAATTGTGGATGGTATGTTGATCTAATATGGTTATTGAGAGAATGAATGTATGAAACCTTGAGTATATGTGTTGGAATGGATGATTGGAATTTGGTTAAGTTGTGTGAATGAGTTGAGAGTATTGCTTGGATTTGTGTATGGGTATGTAACTCCAGAAGATGGCATGTTTTATGTTAAAATGAACTGTGTAACTGCTAGAAAAGGATGGCCTAATGTGTATTCAAATAGTTGGAAAGATTGAGCGTTAAAATGCATTATATTTTGTTTTGTGCAGGTGCAAACGGCAGGGAATGACTAGTCTGGCCATTTCCCATGGCCGTTTTCCCTATGAATGTGTTGACAGGGGCCAGAATGGCCAGGTGAAACGGCCATGGTGGCCGTTCCCCCTATCCTGATTGCTGAAAAAGGATTGTTGTGATTGTTTTGAGTGAATACATTTTGTCCATAGATCTTCTAGGGTTAGCGGAATATATAGGTGGTTGAGGCTAGGCCGCAAAGGCCGAAGACTCCCCTTCACCCAGCATAATAATAACACTGATGGACTACTTACTGAGTATTTATAATACTCACTTGTGTTTTGCTGAATATGTGCAGATCGACAGTAGCCAGTGTTGGGACTTTACTTTTTGGGCGGAGCGCACACGTGTGATACTTGCAGTAGGTCGGCTCCTAGCGAATTTTTGGGATACTCATACTTTTGCATTTTTGGTATAGCCATACACAGGGTAGTATAGGCTTACTGCCACTTGCATTATTTTAAACTGAAAACCATGGCTTCCGCATTTGTTATACTTTTCATTTCGTATTGGGCCGATTTAAAGAAAAGTGCATGTATGCCACTCTTTGATTATATTTGTATATATATGTCTTCTCAAATTTAATTGTATTACTGTTTTAAAAAGAAAAAAAACTCGGCATGAAAGTTACATTTAATGAAAATTGAATTTACCAAAAATAGGGTTCAGAGTAGGTTGTCCAGGCTGCTCTGGAGGTATAGGGGATTTAGGTGCTGAACCCTGCCCTCCTATAGAATCTCTAGACTGAGCTATGGGATCAGGCGATATATCATCTCCAGGCTCCATAATACTGTAATAAAAAATAGTTCAAATGTTTCAGTTTTTCAAATCCGCACACAATCAAATGTCCCATTTATTGGCACAGTCCGCAAAGAATTTAATCCCTGCTCTGATACCACTAAATGTGGAGCTCAAATTTTTAAAACAAATTTCCCAAATTTGAACTCTCATTATAATATAAACAGAAATAAACATAACTTTTCCAAAATCATTTACACGAACTCACGCGCAGAAAATAACAAGATAGTTTGAAAATTTATCCAAACACATATATACATAATATATACAATACAAAATCCAAATTAAAACAAATATATCCAGTGCTGGACCTCAGACGTATATCGTAGAATGTCTCTTATCACCACCAATCTGATCCACTCGCAGCTACCTACGATCTGCACATCATTTAAACAATAAAAGTGGTGAGTATAAAGATATACTCAGTAAATGAATCACAATTCATTAAGAATAAATGAAATACAGGGGAACAGCACGGGTCGTGCCGGATGAACGCGAGAGCGTGCTCATGTCAATCTCCCAAACAACACGTAGTGCTAAATCAACACGAGTCGTGCACAAGTGTTAATATTTTAAGCAACACGATCGTGCTATCTATGAACACAATATCGTGCTCATAATTATTTCCCAAATTACCCAAGCACGAGGGCGTGCCAAGCTTTTGTTTTTCCACTTTAAATTTCTGTTTTCAAGTATGTTGAGTTTTAATCATGTGCTTCCAATTATAAACATTTCTAGTATATCATACATTTATATTTACATTCAAAACATGGTTTTAAACTCAATTAAGAGTAAAGCCAATCACGAAGTACAATATACTGACACATGCATATAAGCTCATATCATAACCATACACCAAGCATGCCAGCTCAACAATCCATCAATGAATGCCACAATCATGTATGCACATGCACATCTATTTTCGAAGATCAATGCACAGGGCTTACATATCTCCAATATACGACCAGGAGGGCCACGACCATATAGGCCAAATATCGATCATAAAGACCACGACCATACACCAAGCATACCAACTCAACAACATAAATATGTCCATTAGTGAATGCCATAATCACGTATGCACATGCACATCTATTTTCGAAGATTAATGCCCAGGGCTTACATATCTACAATATCCGACCATGAGGGCCACGACCATATAGGCGAAATATCGATCATAAAGACCATGACAATAAAGGCCAAATCATAAACTCGACCATTAGGGCCACAAACCCAAGGAATTCATATGCTCACATACACACATGTTCACAAAGCAATAACATGCTTTCACAATCATCGTAAGTTTCATACGACTATCAAACACGGTATATAGTCAATCGAGTATGCAAATAACATCATTTCAATCATGAGCATATTCACACAAGTCATAATCACATATGAATTAATAATACAAAATCTGAATCTTCCTTAACATTACTTATGATAATTAAAGCTTTTAATGAGTTATGTTTAAGGAAAATCCA
Organism: Breynia disticha f. nivosa; assembly: GCA_948193385.1. Classification (NCBI taxonomy): domain Eukaryota; kingdom Viridiplantae; phylum Streptophyta; class Magnoliopsida; order Malpighiales; family Phyllanthaceae; genus Breynia; species Breynia disticha. The sequence continues at coordinate 9,754 of CANYCX013696287.1, forward strand.
TAAACTTTCTAACACTTATATCGTAAGCGTACGAATTCACTTACCTCGAAACACGTGCAAATCTAGCCTCGCTTCCACCAACTCAACTTTTGAATCAAACTCGTCTAGATCCTCCTAGACAATCAAATATTTCACAGTCAATCATTCAATCCATTCTTAATAGTTCTTTCAATCCTAAACATAACTCCAGTAACTACACAAATCTTTCCAACTTTAAACCAACTAAATTCAGCAACATCCATCATCAACCAAGCAGAAGAAAGTATCAATTCTAACCTTAATTAACTTGGATGATTGATTCTTGCCAAATTTTGATGTTTCTTTCCTCTAACATGTTCCTGGACTTAGGATTAGGGTTTTCTCTACCAACTACTTTCTTGTTTCTCTATTTTTACGAATGATTAAATCAAAACAAAATACTCGATATCTTTCCAGACCACACAACCTTGAGCACGGGTCGTTCCTCAAGTCGTGCCGTGAAATCTCAACATGAGTTTTAAATCAGTCGTGCACGATCTCGTTCTGCAATTATTTTGACACGAGGGTGTGCCAATTTTCCAGGTTGAGCATGAGGTCATGCTCGTCTGTACCCATGACTATGGGGCGTGCTGCACGAGCGTACTGACTGTTGTTTTCGACAATTCTTAATTTAATTTCACATGAGGTCATGCTTGTCTGTACCGATTTGATCCCATTTTTATGTATTTCTGAAATATTTAAATTCCCATAATTTCCAGGACGTTATAGGTTCCTCCTCGTAGGTAAGATCATCAACTCTCTAACACCGGAGGGTTAAGCACACGGCTCGGGTCAGAACGGTACCTCCTCAACATTGAGACATGGAATAATTTGTGAAGTCTGGACAGCTCCTCTGGTAACTAAAACCAGCAAGCAAGTGGTCCAACCTTCTCAATGATCTCGTAGGGTCCCACATGTCTCAGACTCAACTTTCCCTTCTTCCCAAAATGGAGAACACCTCTCCAAGGTGACACTATTAGAAATACCATATCTCTAACCTCATATGTCACCTCTTTGTGATGCCGATCAAAGTAACTCTTATGGCGATCCTGAGCGGCCTGCATACACCTCTTTACCACATTCACTTTCTTGAGGGTCTGCTGCACTAACTCCGATCCCTCTATCTGTTGTAGGCCCTCAACATCCCAATATGCTGGACTCTGACACCTCCTCCGGTATAATGCCTCATACGTCGCCATCCTAATACTTGAGTGGTAACTGTTGTTGTAAGCAAATTCTATCCATAGTAAGTGATCATCCCAGTTACCCTTAACTCTAGCACACACGCTCTTAACATATCCTCTACGGTCTGGATAGTCCTCTCAGACTAACCATCAATCTGAGGATGGAATACAGTGCTAAACCACGCTCTAGTACCCATAGCATCCTGCAAACTCCTCTAAAATCGTGAAATAAACTGTGGATCCCTATCCGATACAATAGACACAGGCACCCCATGCAACCTCACTATCTTAGCCACATACAAGCTTGTCAACTTGTCTAAAGTGTCATCCTGTCGAATCTCCAAGAAGTGTGCAGATTTTTTCAACCTGTCTACTATAACCCACATGACATCATGTCTCCTCAATGTCCTCGGCAACCCCATAATGAAATCCATAGTCACTTTCTCTTATTTCCACTCGAGAATCTCCAAAGGTCTCAACTTCCCTACTAGAGCTTGATGTTCTGCCTTGATTTGTTAGCAAGGCAGACATCGAGCTACAAACTTAGCAACCTTCCTCTTCATATTCACCCACCAATACATCTCTCTCATGTCTCTATACATCTTGGTGATGTTTGGATGCACCGAAAGTGGGGAAGAATGCACCTCTAACGTTAGAATTTTTTTAACCTTAGCTATGTCGGGAACACACAACTACTTCCCTTAATAAAACACTTCCTCATCATCTAATCTGTGCGGGGTAGTCAATTTCCCTTTTTCCACTTTCCTCTTTATTTTCATCAATTGCTTGTCCTCTTTCTTCCTCTCTGCTATTAACTCTCTCATTTGGGGTCGAACCTGGATATTTGCTGACATCTCCCTCTGAACCACATCAAGCTGCACCCTGAGCTCCCTCAATGCAAACAATGACTCCGCTCGATAAGTCCCTGAATCGTCATCCTCTCTACCTTTCTGGTTCAACGCATCGATGACTACATTTGCCTTACCCGGGTGGTAATCAATAGTGTTGTCATAATCTTTTAGGAGCTCTATCCATCTCCTCTTCCTCAAGTTCAATTCCCGCTGCATGGTGATATATTTAAGGCTCTTGTGAACGGTGAAAATTGGAAAGTCTCGTCGTGCAAGTAGTGCCTCTACACCTACAAGGCGTGATAATCACTGCTAGCTCCAAATTGCGGGTCGAGTAATTGACTTCATACTGTCTCAACTGTCGAGAGGTATAAGCAATCACTCTCCCATTCTACATCAACACTCCTCCCAGTCCCGCTTTAGAAGCGTCAATGTACACCACAAATCATCCTCCATATGTCAATAATACTAACATTAGGGCCTCTACTAACCACCTCTTCAAATCTTGAAAACCTTCATGGGATTGCTTACTCCAAACAAATGGTGTGTTCTTCTTCAAAAGGTTAGTCATTAGCCTCACCAATTTGGAAAAATCAGTGATGAATCTCCGGTAATACCCTGCCAAATCCAAGAAACTAAGCACCTCAGTTACATTCCTATGAGTCTCCCACTCATATACCACTTTAATCTTGCTTGGATCTGGCATCACACCCTCGACAGAGATAACATGCACCAAAAATACAACTTCTTTCATCTGAAACTCGTACCTTTCAAACTTGGCATACAGCTGCTTTCCTCTAGGTACCTCCAACACCTTCCTAAGATGTCCATCGTGCTCCAACCAATCCTTGGAATAAACCAACACATCGTCAATGAAAATAACCACAAATCTATCCAAGAACGGTTGGAAAATCTTGTTCATTAAAGCCATAAAGGCTGCCGCTGCATTAGTCAGACCGAACGACATCACTGTGAACTCAAAGTGGCCGTAACGTGTCCTAAATATAGTCTTAAGAATGGAGCTCTCCTCCACTCGCAGCTGCCAATAACCCGATATCAAATCAATCTTATAAAACACTGTGGCTCTCTTTAACTTGTTTATCAAATCATCAATCCTCGGCAGTGGATATTTGTTCTTCACAGTCAACTTATTCAGCTATTGGTAGTCTATACATAACTGCATACTCCCATCCTTCTTTTTAACAGACAATACCAGCGCGCCCCAAGGAGACACACTCGGCCGAATAAATCCTTTCTCGAGGAGTTCTTCCAGTTGTCTCTTTAATTCTTGCAACTCCACTGCTGCCATCTGATACAAAGCTATCGAGACTGGTGCTGCCCTGGCACCGTCTCAATCTCAAAATTAACCTCTCTCAGCAACAATAACCCTAGCATCTCATATGGGAATACCTCTGGATACTCTTTCACTATCGCCACATCCCCAATTCCAAACTCTTTCTACTCCAAGTCTGTAACACATGCCAGATAAGCCTCACACTCATCTCTATTAATCTTGCAGCCATCGCTGAAGGGTTTCCTATGTGTTTTAAATTTTTTTGGCAGTGGAATGATCATGTAAAACACATAAGAACAAACCAAGATCAACATAAGATCATCTTAAAACATGATGTATACAATCGGTTTGCAGAAATACATAATAAAGATTGAAACTTTATAAAGAAAAGGATCATACCTTGCAAGCTCCTTCCTTGGCCGATTGTTCTAGGGCAAGAATCGAATACTACCACCTTAGAATACTCCAAGATGACCTTTATGACACCAATTAAGAATCCCAAGTGTGATTCCTCTACAGAAATAACACACAAATTAGCAAAATCGTGTACTAGCACAAAGGAAAAAATGTATCACCTTAATTTCAGTCAATTCGGATGAGCTTTTGCGAGAACTAAAGGCACCACGTTGATCACTGAACTGACCAGTCCTAGATCTCACGTCTTTCTCTAAGAAATTCTGTATTTTCTTGTGTCTTTTGAGAGGAAAGGTCACGGCTTATGGAGGAAGAAAAGGGACGGCACAGTTATGGCAAAAACTTGGTATTTTCTCTTTCTTAAAGTCTTTTAAAAGGAAGAGTTTTGCTAGGGTTAAACACTTAACACTCCTAATCCTTTTAGGACTTGTTAAGTTTCATTTTTAAAAACCAAAATCCTTTAAATTCAAATGTCATTGTCGAGTGCCCATGTGAGGATAATTAAGAGATTGAATCTTTTAAATTATCTCACATTATCCTTATGTCTTAATTAATACATGTCTTGTCTTAACTTAAGACAATCCTCATTAATTCTCTCTCTCCTTTTATTTCTTATTTAAGACATCATATTTAATAAATAATCTTTGTGTTAAATTAATATAAGAAATATTTTCTCATCCGTCTTGGGCCCAATTACCAAAATTGGCCCACATGTCCTATCTTGTCCACTGACCGAAATTTGACCTAAGGTGAAAAACCAAAATTACCCTTTTAGGTTTTTGCCATCCGTGTGTGATCCGTAGGATTATTTAATAAAGGTAATGAGTTTAATAACTCATAAACCATAGGCGGTCTCTAGTAAGACACTATGATTATCCTAAATTAAATAGCTGACAAGCGGTGTCAACAGTCCTACTACAACTCAAATA
>CANYCX013696323.1:0-10285 GCA_948193385.1 Breynia disticha f. nivosa
AGATACTGGGGCACAATTAAAAGAATTGAATCTCTTGAGAATTTTGTCAATATGATGAGACTGATTAAGAGTGATACTCTTCTCACTACTTACAATTTGAATTTAGAGAATGACATCAGCTTGCCCCATATCTTTCATGTCAAATTGACTTGAAACAAACCTTTTGGTGACCATTGCCTTTATCGTCAAATTTAGTATGTACACACTTGTCAGATTCATTTATTTTGAACCCATTTGCAAGAACTACCTGATCAAACTTTTGGTGCCATTGTTTTGGTCCACATAAGGACTTAAAAAGTCTACACACTTTGTGCTCTTGACCAGGCATAACAAATTCAAGAATGCTATTTTCACGTCCATTTGGTAGATTACCAGCTTGTATATAGCTTCAATTGCAATAAGCAATTTAATTGTAGCAATAGGTATCAAAATAATCTATTCCATACTTTTGAAGATAAATTTACATATAATGAGTTTGCATCTAGGAGGTAGATCATAAAACATCCTATTGTACTATCATTGTATCTCTAATTATTATCAAGTAACTCTATTTAATTGCTAATTTATTTATTATTAAAACCACATTATACAAAAAATTTTTCATCATATTTTGCATTTGAGTATTCTATTAATATCTATTAGTCAATTTATAATGTTTATGTTTCTTTTACGCCTATTACATTCAAAATTAGTCAATTTATAGAACGAGAAAAATATATTATAAGTCATACAAAGCATCAAACACACATTAATTTACATATAAAAGAAGTTGACATATTATTCCTATATGTGTCACACATATGTACAATGCAAAAAGGTGTGAGAGAGAGGGTTGCTCGGGCGACAGCTGACCGACCTATACACGCGTGAAAATCTCTAGATATTCCACGTCCAAAAATCTGAGATACTTATCTTGAAAAATATGAGCGATTTTATGAGCCGTATACTCAATAAGTATATCCTTCATAACATAAGTTCAACACATCATGTTCAATCAATATTCTCTCATACTTACATTTATACATATACTTTGTTTTCTCTTGTCTTTTAATGTCTTACCTTGCTACAGGATCTTTTTGAAAATTCAATTTCAATTTCAACTCTAGCCCGTAGGCTTAACTCTAAAATCAATTGATCTTTAATATCACTCTAGATCCAAAGATCTTATACTCTAGATCCGAAGATCTTATACTTTAGATCTGAAGAACTTTTTTCTATATTCTTGCAAGTAGTCACATTCCTCTATTAAGTTTCATGAGAAATGAATACACATGACATCAATCAACCATTGTATTAATATTACATAGAAAATTTGGCATGACCTTTTCTAATGAGCATACAAAACATCAAATAAATCATTGAAAACAATTGCAAACAATCCATCGATCACAACATCACTTCGACTATAGGCAACGTTAGCAATATTACAACCTCTGCATGCCACATCAATAACTCACAATCTAACAATTCTCTAACATTCATGATCAGTCTTAATATCCATCATATACTATAAGATTCATGTAAAAGATATATGAATTAAGTTAATACACAAATTCACGATCAGGATTATACTTACCTGAGACAGTAGAAATACTCTGTCCTCTGCTCACTCTCTATGTCTCATGTATTTCCTCTAAGTTCTATTCACATTTTGTAATATTCAACATTGAGACAATACAATTATGCAACAATTTTATATGAATGCATGTTATGCATTAATACGGTCTATTTTCCAAATTTTTACTCTATCTTACTCTAATCATATATCTCTCGATTTAACTCTTTTGACTCTAAAATTTTTATGGTTTATACTTCTTTATATATAATAAAAATATTTCTTCTAAATCAATTTCTTATCTTGATTCTAAATTATAGTTCTAGACGTAAAAAAATTTATGGTTAGAATTACTAAATTTTTGTCATATTTTATATTAAATTGCCAAAAAGTTAGAAAATAATTTCTTTAATTATTTGGGAAAATTTTCCTAACTTCTAAACACTTTATAGTTAATCTGGAGATTTAGAATCTGACATAATTCTTCCTTTTCACTTCATTATAAATTTTACAAGTAAGGATAAAATCTTGCCTCTTCTTTTATCATCTGCATGACCTACTTTACCTTTTCCTCGATTTCTCTCTAATTTCAAAAGCTTTTTAGCTGATTCATGTTGCTAAATTTGACTGACATCCTATAGTTTCTAGAACATACTTATGTTGTTCAATTATCATTTTGGAATAAGAAGAACCAAACTAAACAAATACTAAAATGTCCTATCTTGTTATCATATTAATTACATAGTTATCATAATAATACCATTTCTGTATATGTATAAATTAAAATTTCGTAGAAAATCATATATTTATCTATCATTAACCATTATTCTAGTAATTGCAATCATACATATCATATATCTAATCTTATCTTATATTCAATTTACAGTTATTATGTTATATAAAATCAGAATATTAATCGTATTAGTTAACATATCCAGGGATTAAGCTTTATGTTAATCTAATACGCCCTTTATTCTAGAATATACAACCTATCTCTATCAACATACACCTCAAACATTCATATGAATCTCAAACAGCAACAACTCAAATATATTCATATATATATATATATATATATAACAATAATCTAAACAACCAAACATCTGTATCAATCCGTCAACAAAAGATATCATATATACATGTAAAACTCCCAAGCCCAGCTTTGATGAGGAGAGAGAAAATAGTTCGGAAGTAGCAACCGACCCACCTGTCAAGTCTATATGTCTATCTTAGCTAAATACGGGATCCTAAAACAAAAATCACAATTGCGTGAGTTGCAGGTTCACTGAATAATCTTTTAAATCTAGAATCATATATAAATCAATATATCATATCTGTATCTGTACAATATTGTCAACGTAAAAACACACAATCCTGTACAGCCGGAGCTGTCAATTTGTACAACCAATGCTGTGATCATGTATAGCCGAAACTATGGCAGCCGAAGCTGTGATCTGTGCTGATAAAACCTGTACAGCCAAAGTTGTGAACCTATAGCCACTGTATTCAATAAATCTCTGTGTATGTATATATATATATATATATATATATATATAACATTCACATACCTGTTTATATCTTTATCGTATCCTGTACCTGTTCCCTTTTCATTTTCATATACAGTGGCTATAAATCACTTACGATCATATCCATTCATTTTCACATAAAAATTATTCTTTCATAATTATCAGTAATAGTAGTATAACCTTATAACTAGTGTTTAAAGTGAGTAGATTACTCACTTGTCAACTAAAATACTCGGACTAGTGTGTACTGGTGTCCTGTCCAACTCGCCTACTTTGTCGTCTTATAATAACATATACCAATCTTTCTATAAAATCCAATATAACAAAACTTATAATGCATGCCCTAATGAATTCGTTACATTTACTTCTCAATTTTCCAAACCCTAAATTCAACCATAACAATTTCCTATCTTTTCTCGAATTATCAATTGCTAAATTTAAATCAATTCTTCAATCATTTCAATAATCATTTCTATAGTAAAACTAATAAAACAATTAACGATAACTTCAAATTTTTACCTTTTTTGACTATAACAATAGATTTCTGGCTCAAGATTACGATCGATTCGATAGCTCAAATCTGTTCCCTCGCTCAATTTCTTTATCACTCACTCAAGTCTCTCTCTAGAACCCTTATCTCTCTCTCTACTTCCTCTCATTCTCTTTTGCTTAGTCGAGAACGTTCTAATCATTTCTTGCATCAAATGAACTCATACATTTTTGCTAGAATCAGTAAAATACGTGTGTGGGCATGGAATACCCGGGGTTGTCCCCACCACGTGTTCCCCCCTCCACCACGTGTAATTTTCTATTTTTAAGCTTCCTCCTATTCCTTAGTTACTTAACATTAACTTTCCATCCACCTTTTATCAACCTTCCAAAAACTTGTTTCCAATCATTTATTTTCTTCCCTTTATCAAATAATTTCTTATTCTTATTAAGTATTTAACTTATGACATTAATTATATGATTTTGGGACGAGGATGTTACAACATTGGTCGAACCAGTAGTGTTGCTATTAACACTCCCGATTCAGTTAATTCTAAATTTGTTTTCAAGCTTCGTAAAGCTATCAAATTGGCCATACACGCTAATTGTAAGCTAGATATAACAACACTCAACTTTCTACTCAGTGCATCTGCAACCACAATCGCTTTTCTGGGATGGTATTCAATTGTTTAATTATAGTCTTTCAAAAACTCTAACCATCTTCTTTGTCGCATGTTAAGTTCTTTCTAGGTCATCAAGTATTTTGGGCTTTTATGATCTGTAAAAATCTAAAATATCTCACCATATAGATAATGTCTCCTGATCTTTAGGGCAAACACTATTGCTGCTAGCTCTAAATCATGTACTGGATAATTGGTTTCATGTGGTCTGAGTTGTCTAGAGGCATATGCTATCACTTTCCAATTTTGCATAAACATGCATCCAAGTCCTTGAAATGAAGCATCACTGTAAATGACAAATCCTCCTATACTCGAAGGAATCGTAAGGACTGGAGCTGTGGTCAGTTGATATTTCAATTCATCAAAACTTTGCTGACATTGATCATTCTACTAGATAGAAACATTCTTTCTCAGTAATCGTGTCAACGGAGCAACTATAATAGAGAACCCCTCCACAAATCTATGATAGTAACCTTCCATACCCAGGAAACTATGTATTTTTGTAACTGTCTTAGGAGGTTCCCAAATAATTACTGCTTCAATTTTTTTTGGATCTACTGATATTCCTTGTTCAGATATCACGTGTCCCAAAAAGACTACGTGATCTAACCAAAACTCACATTTGATAAGTTTTGCATGCAGTTATTTTTCTCTTGAAGTTTGCAAGACCATTAACAAATGTTCATTATGTTCCTCGGTATTTCTTGAATAAATCAGTATATCATCTATGAAGACAATTACGAATTGATCGAGAAAGGACTGGAATATGTTGTTCATTAGTGCCATAAATGTTGTTGGAGCATTAGTTAAACCAAATGGCAGAACTAAAAACTCGTAATGACCATACCAGGTGCGTAAAGTAATCTTTGGAATATCTTCCTGTGCTATCTTTAGTTGATGATAAAACATTCTATACTTATTTCATATTTAACCATGTGATTAACCTTTATTTTACTTAAGATGCAGAATATTTAAAAATTTTAAAAATGTACATCAGGTATATGTATAATAGTATACAACCATGCCTATAGCTCGGTCTAAAACATAGCTTGTATTAGTGTAATACATCCTATGGGCACGAGCCCGTATTAAACTACCACGTTTCTGTTCATCTGCAATACATAACTCATATTTTTCAGACATAGTTTGTATGCAATTGATGTATCCTTGTAATCAACCAAATGTCAACCTATTATAAATCATACCTGTTTATTTCATTTCATATAATAGTCATTTCATATAAGCATAATAACACACATATCATACAACAATTATCTATATACATAGGATCCTATTTGACTGTAAAGAAAAGAAGTGCTGAGGAGTGGCAGTTGACCCACTTGCTGATTTAGCCTCTGTGAACTTCTATTCTTTTCTTGTTCCTGAAACATATATATCGTAGTTGTGTGAGATGCGGGCTCAGTGAATAATCATATATAAGGATTAATCCATTTTAGTATTTTCACGATTTTATCCATATTCTATCTATTTTATTTAACTATAGAACTTATCCTTATTTCCTTCATATCCATATATTGTAACATTTTCCTATCACTTTCAATCAAATCATCAACAATCTTAATCATATCTATAACAGTATAGTTCATATAAAACATACAATCCTGTACAGCTGAAATTGTCAAACTGTACAACCAAAGCTGTGTTTCTGTACAATAGAAGCTGTAATCCTGTAAAACCGAAGCTGTGATCAGCATTGATGTAACATCTTGGTTTCGAATCACTTAATTAAGTTCTTAAAAAATATGTTTTTCAAAAATAAAATGTTTTGGAATAAAAATGATGAAAATAAATGATTAAAAACAAGTGAATGAAAGGTTGATAGAAGGGAGATAAAAGGGTGACATAAAATAGCTAAGGAAAGGAGGAAAATGCCAAACAAGTAGACTACACGTGATGGTTGCCCAAAAACGCATGGTGGGCATGACCACACGTAATCCACTGGCCACCACACGTACTCAACTAATTTTGGGTATTTCAGAGGTTTCGTGAATCGTTCAGAACTCAAAACTTTCAAAGTTTAAACCAAAGAAAGGGGAAAGCGAGAGAGTTAGAAAAACATGGATATTCAGTGAGAGAAGGTGAATTTAAGTGAGAAAAGGGATTAGCGGTATCGAATTAATCGTAGTTTCGAGCCGGGAACCCAGTGGTATAAGCAAAACAGGTAAAACTCAGAGTTTTTGTCAGTTTTTACGAGTTTTACTATAATTGTTTCGAGTTGATTCTTGCTAGAATTAGTGATTATTGATAGAATTGAGTTTGAAATTGAGTTAGAAATATGTTAGAATAAATTATTACTGATTTGAGTAACGATAGGAAAAAGGGTTAGGGTTTCGGCTAGGGTTTATACAATTGAGAAGTAAAGTAAATGAAATTGATAGGGCATGCATTAAATTGATGGTTATATTGGAAATTTCAGGTATATTGTTCATTGATTGTTATTAAATGATTTGTATATGCTATAGGACGGCAGCGTAGCTGAGTCGGACGGGATGTGAGTTCACACCAGTCCGAGTATTTCAGCTGACAGGTGAGTTTATCTCACTATCTGATTAAATTAAAATGAATGGTTATATATATCTATATTGTGAATGAGTTGCGAATGATTGTACTGTGTAATTGAGTGATTATATACTAATATGAATGAAATACAAACATGACACTAATGCAAATACGAGTAAATATGTGTAAACGTGTAATTTATAATTGATCTGAAAATGATAAAAAAATGAGATATGTATGCACGTACCAAATGACGATATGTGATGATTACGTACTTACGTGAAATGAAATGATATATGGAATCGTCTTTACGATTCAAAGGAAAAACAGGTGCGCAAAATGAAAAGATATTCAAAACAGGCACGTGAACGTGTTTATGATTTTGATATGATAGGAAATGTGATATGATGATATGTGATATGGAAAGGTGATGGAAACGTGATAAATGATCGATCATTCGGAGACGAAAGTAGGGCGACAGAAGTTAGATCCACATGAAAAGGAGGTGGAAAAATGTTTTCAAAACTAATAGGGAAAGGGAAGTTAGGATTTATTATGCACGAGAATGTTCAATTCAAATGTATACGAATCAAATTCGAAATGAGGTAAAAAGAATTGTTCAACGGAAAAATGAAATGAATGAAAAAGAAAATGCAAAGGAAAAATGAAAAGGATGAAGAATATGTACGTACTAAATGTGATCTATTTATATGCTTTATTTGTATTCTATAAAGTGAAACTGAGTCGAAATATTAGCTCATATATGTAACTGTTACATTATATTGAAAAAGGAATTAAAGATTACGCATTGAGCCCGCAACTCACGCAACTGCGATGTTTGTTTCATGTACATGTATTAGCAGGGGTAGATGTTTTCACTAGCAGTGTCAGAGTTTTTCTTTTCTATAGGTTGGACAGCTGCTACCCGATCTACATCTTTCTCTTCTGCTGATGCCATTAGGATCTGTTGCATACATTTTGCATATGATGAGATTTTATTATATGGTTTGTATATTATGTTTGGGATTGACAGAGGATGAGTTTGGTATTACTTACAGTCTATTCTATTGATATAATGATATGTATATATCTGAGGTTGTTTTGTTGAGAGAGATCTGCTGATAGATATGATGTTTGAGCTGCATGTTGATTGATCTGAGAATGTGTGTGAGCATTCTATATGTTATTTAAAAATGATTTGCAGGAGGAATGCAATAGGTATGCTTTTGGGATATCAAGAGTATAACCGTTATATAGTAGTTCTACGTAAAGTATGGACTTGCTCAATAGAGAATAAATGGCGTATTAGCGTAACACAAAGCTTAATCCATGGATGAGTTAACTAATACGATCGATATTCTGGAACTATAACAGAGTAATGATAAATGAAATATACAATATATTGGTATGAAGTTAGTCAAAGTACAAAAAAGTTGAATGATAAGTATCGATACTAACTTGTATGTAAATGTTGAGAAAAAGTTTAAAAATGTACGTGATTAATATGGTAATGAGATTAGGATGTTTTAATTTGGTATCAGAGTAGAGACATGGTCTCTGGAAATGTGTGAAAATGTTGTTGTTTGACATGTTTGAAGTGTGTATTATTTATTATGTGTGCTGATCATGTTTACATTTCATTGATAGATATGACATCCAGCTCTAGACCACCTATAGAGAGAGAAGGAGCAGCGGATCCACATAAGACAGTACAAATGACTCATTCTAGAGTGGGATCTCGACACGATCCTTATGACACAGATTACCCTCTGTATGGTCCATATCAACCACAACCTCCACAATACTATCCCATATATCCACAGTTGACTCATATTCAGGTGAGATCCAGGAACTTTAAGGAGTTGAAGAAATTGGGAGTTGTTGAGTTTAGAGGTACTACTGATCCACAGTTTGCCGAGGATTGGTTAAATCATTTAATCTGAGTATTTAAGATGATATAGGCGAGCATAGTAGACAGGTTGGAGTTTACTATTTCATTATTACAGGGGGACGCCTATAGTTGATGGAGGACAGTCCCACATGCTTTAGAGTTTTCGAGGGTACTAACTTGGGAGGATTTTGTGTGGGTATTCAGGAGTAAATACTCACCAGATGTTTATAGAGATGCGAAGAGGAGAGAGTTTTCAAAGTTAAAGCAGGGAAAGATGACAATAACTGAGTATGAGCTACAGTTTACCCAGCTTTCGTATTTCACAGCGAGTCTGATTCAGGATGAAAAAGAAAAAATGGTTTGTATAAGGAGATTCACAGACAGATTCCTCATATAGAGACAATAGATTATACAGTATTGAGGGATGCTACGATTAGAGCTGAGGCAGTTTTTAGAGTAGTAGAGGATTTTGAGGAGAGAGATAAGAAAGATAAAAGAAAGAGAGTTGTACCACAAGGCGAGACTAGTAGGTCTACGAGGAGACCTGAGTTCACTCAGACTCGATCTGGATACTGAGGATTTACCGTATGTAGATTATAACCATCTTATTCACAGACACAGTCTTATTGCGGTAGAGATATCAATCGAGGACGACCGAGTGGGTCAGAGTCCGTGACAGGGCCAGTCAGAGTTATATGTCCCCAGTGTTAGAGGTTTCATACAGGGGAGTGAAGGAGGATGACTAGTGGCTGTATTTTTGTGGACGACTAGAACATTTTATGAGAGATTGTCCAGATCGTGTGATTGGAGAGAGATCTATTGGAGTTGCATCTTCAGTACAGTCTATTGCATAGAGTAGTGAGCCTGCAGCTGTAGTCAGTGGTAGTCAAGGTAGGGGTAGAGGTATAACAGGGTCAGTTGCAAGAAAAGGTAGAGGAGCCTCGAGTGCTCAGTGACAGGCTAGGGTGTTTGCTATGTCTCGACAGGAGGCTGCTGATGCTCCTGAGGTTATCACTGGTGAGTTGCTTTTATTCGATGTTCTTGCTTATGTTTTGATAGATTCAAGTTATATTCATTCATTTATAACTCCCCTAATAATACAGGCAATAAAAGTCAAACAAGAATCATTGACCCAAAGATTTGGAGTCCATACTCCTTTAGGGGAAATGATGTGGGTTAATGTTGTATATAAAGATTGTAAATTAAAGATCCAAAACATAGAATTGACAGTCAATCTTATCCTGTTAAACTTAACAGATTTTGACCTTATCTTAGGTATGGATTGGTTAGCTCGTCATCGAGCTAAAGTTGATTGTTTGACTAAAGAAGTAATAATTGAATCTAGAAATAAGAAAGTAATATTTTGCGGGAAAAGAAAGATAGTGCCTAGTTGTTTGATATCAACATTACAAGCTTTTAAGTTGATCCGAGACAGATGTAACATTTATTTAGCACATGTAGTTGATAGTACGAAAACAACAAGAAATGTTAATGGAATACCAATAGTAGACCAATTTTCTGATGTTTTTTTGGATGACCTCGCAGGATTACCTCCTGATAGATAGACGAAGTTTACTATTAAGTTGATTCTAGGTACGACACCTATATCCATACAACTGTATCG
>CANYCX013696340.1:0-15040 GCA_948193385.1 Breynia disticha f. nivosa
AAAGTTTTATCCTGGAAAGGAGTAATGAGATTTGGAAATAAAGGGAAGTTGAGTTTCAGAGTTGGACCCTATGAGATTATAGAACGGATTGGTCTTTTAGCTTACACACTTACTCTACCTACAGAGTTAGCATAAATTCACGATATTTTCCATGTGAATGTGCTCAAGAGATATAGATCAGATCCTACCCATGTTATACCAGACTCAGAGTTATAGATTTTAGAAAACTTAACCTATATTGAAGAACCTGTACAGATTGTGGATCATAGAATGAAACAACTAAGAACCAAATAGATTGCAATGGTTAAAGTTCTCTGGAAACATCATAGTCTGGAAGAAGCGACATAGGAGACCGAGGATAGAATGAGACACTATTATCCACATTTATTCACAGGTATATTTTATATAATGAGTAATTGCATTTGCATATAGAAACACATAAGATAGGAAAGATAAATATAATGTATATAACTTAAGATATCAGCAAAAAAGAATAGAAGTGAATTTCAAGGACAAAATTCTTTAAGGGGGAAGAATTGTAACATCCTCGTCTTAAAAACCTTATAAGTAATGGAGTAATTAAAATGATTAACAAAATTAAGCAATTAATCAATGATTTAAGGAAATAGGCGGTTAATTGCAAGTTAACGGATGGTTGATAGCAAGTATATGTAAAAGGGGAATTATTGAAGGAAAATGAAAAGTACAAGGGGTGGTAGACTACGTGCGGTGACTACGAGCAGTGGAGGTCAATAGACGCGCGGTGGGGTGACTCCCTGTACTTTAAGATGACTGTGCATACTTCTCTAATTCAGGTAAAAAATACAAGTTCGATCGAAGACAAGAGAAGGAAGCAAAAGATTCAAGAAGTTAAAAAGAGAGCTGGAGAGAAAAGGAGAGAAAGATAAGGAGTTAGAGAGAGAGATTGAGAGAGGTATTAAAAGATTTACCTTGGAAACAGGTTTGAGTTATAGAATCAATCGTAATCTCGAGTCGAGAATACATTAGTATAGTTGAAACAGGTAAAATTCAAAGTTTATTGTAAATTTTTACGAGTTTTATTATTGAATTTATCGTAAAATTAACTTAAACTTTAAAATTGATGAGTTGAGAAAGGATAAAAAATTGTTAGGTTTGAGTTAGGGCATGCAAATTTCATCTGTTAACGTAACAAATTTTATAAGGCATTTTATAGATATATATATGTGTGTTATATAGAAATTTAATAGGGTTAATTAGGACATGCATTATAATTATTGTTATATTGGATTTTATAGAAATATTCGTATATATTTATATTGGACGACAGACTAAACGAGCCAGAAAGGACACAAGTACACGCCAATCCGAGTATTTCATCTAGCAGGTGAGTAATCTACTCACTAAATACCTGTTATATGATCATATTGTTATTACAGATAATTATGAATGAATAGCGTAATGTGAAAATGGACGGATATGATCGTAAGTGATTAATAGCCAATGAATATTAAAATGAAAAGTGAACAGATACAGGATACGATGGAGATATTGAATACAATGGTTACAGGTTCACAGCTTCGGCTGTACAGGATATCAGCGCTGATCACAGCTTCAGCTGTACAGGATCACAACTTTGGTTGTACAGTTTTATAGTTTTGGCTGCACAGGATTGCATGTTTTTATGTTAACAATAATGTTATAAACATGGTTATGATATATTGATTTACATATGACTATAGAATTAAAGATTACTCACAAAGTCCGCAACTCACCAACTGCAATTTTTGTTTCAGGATGCAGTAGTGAGTTCAGATAGGCATACAGATTATACAGGTGGGTCGACTACTACTCCCTGATCATTTTCTCTCTCTTTGTCTAAAACATCTTATACTTATTACGTATTTAATCATGTGATTAACCTTTAATTAACATAATATGCGGAATATTTAAAAATCTTTTTTGCGATAATAATACTTTTATGAAAATCATACGTCAGGTATACGTATAACAGAATACAGCCCGGCCTGTAGCTTGGTATAGAAAATAGAATATGTTAGTGTAATACATCCCATGGGCACGACCCCGTATTATACTACCATATTTCTGTTCATCTGCAATACATAACTCATGTTTTTCAGACATGGTTTGTATGCAACTGTTGTATCTTTGTAATCAATCAATTATCAACCTTATTATTAATCGTACATGTTTATTTCATTTCATTTAATAATCATTTCATATCATCTGTATAAATCTATCATATAATCATAAAAACATGCATATCATGCAATAATTATCTGTAGATATAACTATACATATATTCCTTTTTGACTATGGAGAGAGGAAGTGTTGAGGAGCGGCAACTGACCCACTTGCTGGCATATTACAATGATCTTGCATTTACCACCTATTCTTGAAACACAAATCGCAGTTGTATGAATTGCGGGCTCAGTGAGTAATCATATATAAGGATTAATCCATTTCAATATATTTTTATGATTTTATCCATAATTTGTCTGTTATCTTACACGATAGCACTTATTCTTATTTTCTCATATCGAGATATCATATTCTTGAAATCGTATTCTTTCCTTTATTACTCATGTATTCAATAGTTTGATTCATATTCATATTTTCTATTTAATCATATATCATAAAATTTTCCTATTAATTTCAATCATATCATCAACACTCATATTCATATCTATAATGGTCTCGTTCATATAGAAACATTCAATCCTATACAGCCGAAACTATGAATTTGTACAGCTAAAGTTGTGTATCTGTACAGCCAAATCATTGTTTCAATTTTCGAAGAAGCCTATTTTTTTGCAACATTCAGCATACTACACGTGGAAGATGGATACTACACGTTGTAGTGCCCACCACGCGTAGTATACTACACGTTGTGGTGGCTACAACGTGTAGTATTCAACCACTGCGCGTAGTTTGCTTTCTTCCGCCATTTTCCCCTTTTCTTATTTACCTTCAATTAACCATTTGTAACTCATTTTTAACCTCTTAATTTCTTTCATTTATTCATCTAAATTATCATTTTCATTATTCATTTTAATCGTTTAATTAATTATAGGGTTTTAGGATGATGATATTACAATATCAACCTCTTATACTCTCCTTTCTTCCTATAACTTTATTCTTTTATGTTTAATTGAATTAAACCTTATATCAACTCATAATAAACCTCTTGCTTTCTTTAATTTATCAACTAATTTATTAATTTCATTAATCATTTTAATTATCTTATTAATTATAGGATTTAAGGATGGGAATGTTACATTGTCAAAGTTGAGCATAGGAGCTTTTGAGTGTTGTTGTATGTTTGCATGTACACGTGACCTATTTTGTTGACGGATTGACACAGATGTTTGGTTGTTGAGATTATTACTGTATATATATATATATATATACATATATATCTGAGTTTGTTGTTATTTGAGATTAATATGATTTTCCTGAGAGTTGTTGATATGTTTGAGATTGTCTTTATAGGTGTACAATATTGATTTATGGGTATATCCATGTTACAACTGCTATATATCAGTTTTACGTAAAGTATGAACTGTATAGTATAGAATAAAGGGCGTTTTAGCTTAACACAAAGCTTAATACATGGATGTGTTAACTTATACGATCAATATTCTGATTATATATTAGAGTAACTGTAAGCTAAATATACAATAAAAGTGAATGTATGATTGAAAATATTAGGATCATGATTAATGATAATGAAATATATGAAGTTAAAAGAAAGGTTTTAATTTATACGTACTTAAATGGTAATATGATTAATAAAGTACATGATTAATATGGTAAATGTATAGAACATTTTAATTTGGTATCAGAGCATGGATATGATCCCTGGATTATATTTGAATTGTGATTGCATTTACATATGCATTGTGTGAAATGTGTGCTTAATTGGTTTTATTTTATCTTATAGATATGTCAGAGGCCAAACATCCTACTGAGAGAGAGGGAGCAGTAGTATAGTGCAATTATCACACGCAGGATCTAGAGATACACAGTATGATCCTGATTATCTGCACTATTGACCAGCCTATCCTTATCCACCACCACCTTACTATCCTATGTACATTGATCTATCTCTGACTAATTACCAGATTAGGGCCAGAAACTTTAAGGAATTGAAGAAGTCAGGAGCTGTAGATTTTAGGGATACCACAGATCCACGATTGGCAGAGGAGTGTCTTAATGCTTAAGTTGAAATATGTGAGGCATATGCTTGTAGGGCCTTGAAGCAAGAGATTTTATTCAAATATTCCTAGTCAGTCACTATTATGGGAATAATATGTGAATTAAGGCTAGCATGCTCTTTTTGACTTAGTGGTAGGGGTGCATATGGTTCGGTTCGGGTCGGTTTTTTCATCAAACCGTCAACCAAACCGATGAGTTTGGTTTTTCTTTTGTGAAATCTATAGTTGAACCGTCTTTTCGGTAAACCGTTTAGTTCGGTTAACCGCCGGATCGGTTCGGTTCGGTTCGGTTTAATCGATTTTCTTATAAATTCACTAAAATAATTTATTTAGATTTTTCATTTATTAAATCTAACATACCATATTTGTTACAAAACGACATATATGTATTGTATCTAATTAGTTTTGTTTGGGCTTAATAAACAACCAAAATAAATAAATAAATATATACACACACACACACACATATACACACACATATATATATACACATATATATATACATATATATACATATTTCAGTTCAGTTCGGATCAGTTTGGTTTTTCAATTTGCCAAACCCAAACTGTAGCCGAACCGTTCAAATTAATTTTTTAAATTTCATATCTATATCCATCTACTTAATATCGGTTTTAATATTCGTTCGGTTAGAATCGGTTCGGTTCGGTCGATTTTTTCAGTTCGGTTCGGTTTTTGTTCACCCCTACTTAGTGGGTTCAGTCCTACGAAACACAATGACATGGGATATCAGTTAGAAATTATGGATACATGTCTAAGATATAGTATTTGAATTATATCCGCTAATGAGAATAACTACATGGTTTAAAATCATAAGTAGTTCTCATGTGCAAGTCTTATATCAAAGTTCTTAGACTGGAAATCTCTATAAAACTCTAGATAGATTATTGTATAATTTGACATGCGTTTAACATGCCCATAAAAGGGTGACAAGTATGAGTATGATTAGGTATGCATTGGTTTATGTTAGAGAGCATGAGAAAAGTGAAGGAATTACCCGTTCTTTAGAAGAGAAAATTTCTCGGCCACTTGATTAGTGAACTGGAAAAAGTGTCGCCACACCAGATGAAATAATGAGTTTTATTATTTATTTAAAAGAGTTCAATATCCCTGGAATATCAAGGAAAGGAATTAACGAAATAAGAATGATTAGTCTATGTCTTATGTAGTTCTGGCATTAAGGGTAAGGGATTATGTATGATTGTACTAGGTCAAACAGATGTCACAACATATTTATTTAATTTGGATTGTTGTAACATTTTGCTAGAGCTTGTTTATGACCCATAGGAATTATTTATTCCTATTGTCAACATTAAATGGACCTATAAGATCTCACAAGAAGACTAGGTCTGAAAAGCGTAAAATCAGTATTTCTATTTTAGACGTATATTTGTGTCATTTTAAGCACAAATATATGAGACTTGAAAATGTGTAAGTTGGACACAATGTAGGCCCAATTAAAATATAGTACATGATTAGTGTTAATCATGATATAATTAGGAAACTAATCATGTAGATATAAGAATCCTAGTTGGATAAGGATTAGGACATGTTTTGTCCTAAAACGTGTGCCTAATGTGATAGGATTTACTGTCCTAATTATCCATTATAATTCTTGGCTAAATTCTAATTGATTTAAGATTCAAAATTTGAATTTAAATCAATGATATATTTAAGACTAAAAATTAGGAGTTTGAATAAGATAAAGATAAGGATAAGCTAAGGTCATGTTTAGGATGATGTGTCCCAAAAGCGTGCCTTGCTTATAAAGGAAATAATTACCACCTTAAATCCTAATAATCCTAGGGTGATTTAGATTAGAATTTGAACTCAAATCTGTATTACTAAAGCAATAGTAGGTAGATTAAAATTAAGACACTTGGCTTTCTAATCATTTGACATGTGGCAAAAATTAAACAAAATAATTGAATGAAAATTATTTAATAATATACAATTTCATTGCTATAAGAATTGTATACAATTTCCAACTTTTTTCAAATAAATAACAAATCAAACTTTATAAGATAAAGGTTGAAAGTAAATTCAAACTTCGATAGCCTTAAACAACACTGTGAGAAATTTATTGAGCTATTGAATATCAATAACACATTGTATACTTAGAAAGAGAGGTGCTTTATTCTAACTTAATTATTTTTTAATATTTATTCTAATATTTTATTTTATTTAAATTAATTAATTCTTATCTTCATAAATAAATAGTATGCTTTCTATAATATATGGTTTTCACAATAAATTTATAATAAAATAATAAATATTTAAAATATATAAATACTTAAATAATAATTAAAAAATATTGTTCAAAATTTTTTTAGTTTATCTATACTACTAAAGCTAAAGTAGATGTTTAAAAATTTGGCATGACATTATAATTAAGTGACATGTGATAATTAATTATAAAATATATAGTTAGTAATTTAATAATAAATATTTGTTTAAATTTACAATTTCAAAAGATAATAATTAGATAACTACAATGATAATTATTTTATATAACAATTGTTAAATTTAAAATATATATACTCTTGATGTTTTATAACAAATTTTAAAATTTATTAAAGATATTATTATTTTGTTGGTTGCCCATTGTTTCAAATAATCATTATAGTTATATTATTTTAAATTAATTTTTCAAACAATAATTTAGTTCATAAACAATACGAAACATCACTCATGTCTTCATATATTTATCTTACAATGTAATTTATTTTTTTAGTGTATTATTTGTAACTTTATTTTTTTTAATATTTTATTTTTATTTTATTATTACAATTTATGTTTTATGATTCTAGATGTTAAATTTTAAAAATATTTATTTATTTAAAAAATTTGAACTGAAGCGTTAATTTTTATCAAATAGACTGTAGTATCATTCAGGTCTAAACTAAAATTTAGAGTAACAAAAAAGTAACATGTTAATTTTTATTTTTCATTTTTTGTATAAATTAATTTATGAGAAAACGATATTATATTTAGATTAACAAAACTAATACAATTACAATATATAAAATTTTGTTGCATCGGGTATAAGTGCTAGTATGAGTTCTAATCTAAGTCAAAATTCGCTTAGATAAGGAAGAAGAGGATAAGTATAATCATAGAGTTTTTTTATCTCTCCTCTCATCTTTACGACTCCTAGTCGTGTTGAAAAAAGGAGACACATCCTCATTTGTTTTGGTTGTTGTTTGCCATGACCTATAGTTGCCCAAGGTGAGAAAATTAGTTCAAATTCTTGCTAACACTTTTCTTATAGCTGAACATACCAATCAAGCAAGCACTCACCCTCTTCGAGGACTAGTCGTGTGTGTGTGAGCATAGAGGAAGTTCACGTATAAGTAGCTCTTGTGTGACACCAGTTGGCTTGTTTAAAGGTTGTATAGGCTGGTCCTATACAATAGTTACACATAAAACACAATATGAAATATTCCTTTCAAGTTTTAAGGTATGAAACTGTAAACTAGTTAACTAGTTTTCACATAAACATGTTTGGATCTTGGAATTGCGCTTTGTGTTTTTGCACTATTTTTGCAAAGTTTTCTGTTATGACATCCTTCTTGGTTTTCACACAAAACCTAACAACCCTCACCATCTCCACTCAACCTATTGATTTGTTCACCCTCTAAATAAACTAAGGAGAGATGTAGATGTTTGGGGTTTCTAAACACTATAATAGTGTTAGGTTTGTGAAAAAAAAATTCAAGGGCAACATAAAGGTGATTTCATTTTTTGTTTAATGCTAGCACACTGTTGTTAGAACAATGGTGATCAAAAGTAAGATCCTCATTGTATTTTGATAATGTGTGAAATAATAAAATTGGTAAAAAGTAATTTTTTATTTAGCAAAGTGTCCAAATTCAAAGAAATGTGTATAAAAGGATGTTGGAGATTTCAAGTTGCGGCTTTGAAAGTGGAACTAAAAGAAGAGAACACTTGGAAATGAAGATGATACTAAAAAATATGACATAAAAAGCATTAAAATTAAGTTCAATAGATAGTTGAGCAAAAGGAGTTCATTACTCGACTAAAATGAGGTTTTAGTCGACCAAATCTGAAGATTACTGACACAAACAATCTCAAGACGAATCTTGGGTAGTGGAACTTTAATTAAAGACAAGATTCAAATGTTTACATGATGCACAAGTGTTTTAGTCGATCAAAGAGAGTTATTAGTCAATCAAAATGAGTGGAAAACTTGCAAATAGAGTCTTGAAACATTCTGAAGGTGTTTTAATCGACCAAAAGACATGTTTAGTTGACTAAACCATACTCAGAGCAAATTGGTCAACTAGAAAAAAAGTTAGTCGAGTAAACTGGGTAAAGGATCAAAAATCGATTCTAGAATGATTTTGAACCATTATTGGTCGACCAGAAGTCATCATTAGTCGACTAAACCATATCAATTTAGTCGACCAGAACAAAGTATTAGTTGACTAAATTGGGTGAAAAGTGGAAAATCAATTCTGGAGTAATTTTGAATAATTATTACTCAACTAAACGTGTGTCAGAGTTCAAACAGTCATATTTTCAAGTTCTCCAAAAGTCTCACAAGTGTACCTAATGGCTTTATTTTCAAAACAGGATATAAAGTGGAACCTCAACTTTAGAAACAAGGGTGAGATAAGTATTCTAAACATCCATCTTGAGAGAAATCAAAGAAGAAATAAGAAATCCAAAGTGCTCCAACATCAACCTACATCAACTTCAAGATTAAAGCTTGTCCTCAACATTGTGCAAGAACATTAGTGATCTTGAACTTCTAGTTCAACTAACTGCACAACTTGTAGTCAATTGTGAGTTGTTCTACATTTCTTTATTAAGATTGTCTTAGTCGAATTTGAGCCGCAAGTCAAATCAACTTGGTGTAACTTGAGCTGTATATCATGTTAACTTGGTGGGATTATGAACTAATTTTTACCAGCATAAATTAATTTGAAACATTGCAATCTTTTGAACCCATGTTAAACTATATTGAACTATTCTTAACCATTTTAAACTGAATCAT
This sequence comes from Breynia disticha f. nivosa, assembly GCA_948193385.1. NCBI lineage: Eukaryota > Viridiplantae > Streptophyta > Magnoliopsida > Malpighiales > Phyllanthaceae > Breynia > Breynia disticha. The sequence goes on from CANYCX013696340.1 coordinate 9,256, forward strand.
ATCAAAATAATTTTATACCTTATTGAATCTTTCTCAACCATTTTAAAACAAATTGAAAATTTTGAGCTGATTTCATCCAGATTGAACAATTTAAAATTTTTTTGACTAATTTAAGTCATTTAATTCAATTTGAATCATTGCGAACTAATTTGAACCTTGTTTAAATGTTTTGTACATATTTTAACATCGTAATATAAGGCTTTTTTTTTGTCATTCTTTTGATGGAAAAACATTAAAAAAAGAAAGAAATAACAATAATTAATGTTTTACCAAAATATGTTCTGATAAGAAATTTGCCTTTGAATTTGTAACGATCAAAGCATATGTTTAAATTTTCCTATTAGGTTGAAACATAAGTTTGACCAGAAAAAAAATTGCAGATACTATTGCGAAAAGAATTTCAGTTTGAGAATTAAACTATTCTATTATTTCGATCGTGAATTGTGATAAGTTTAAAGAGATTAAAAAAAAAAAGCAGTTACATTTTGTTTTTTTTTTTGTTTTCATATTTGTCCTTTCAAAATAAGTGGGCATGTTTTCTATCCAGCAACTAAATGTGAGCATTTTAATTATAATATCCACTAACAAAATACAAAATAATAGTCTAAATAATAGTAAACTAAATACAAATACAAAACAATTAAAATTATACAATCCATTATAAAATTATAATTCTATACATGAAATATAAATCAAGCATAATAAGTTTATCCTACCAAATACTTGTAAGATTTGTAAACGGGCTTCAAATAAGTTGTCGTTAACAAGTTACCTATTTAATTTGCTTATTTTAAACTGGTTGTATCATAAATGAGTAGACTTGTTTATGAACAAACGAGTTTATGTCAAACTCAAATCCACTGTGTTGTGTTGTGTCGTTTAAACTAGTCCGGTCTAAAATTGTCGGTCCTAATATTAAAGTGAAATTATAAAAAATTGAAATAATGAAAAAGAAATCCACCGAATTAGAGGGAAAAAAATTCAGCAATGAAATGAAGCTGTTTAACAATTCCAAACATAAAATCTAGCATAAACCTAGAAGAGTCAACTACTTTTTTCATTAGCCTAGCAAATCAGAATCCTGTCTGGCCAGTCGAAAACGTGAGATTTAGCCAAATCCCCCCTACTACTTACTGCATTCCAAACTCACATCCCATAAGCTTACAAATTTATCTAGAAAAGATGGATCATCGTCTCTGTGGAAACAACACATCAAATCATGCGGTCAGTTAGAGACACAAGTTCTCGATGCAAACGTTTCGAAACTAACCTTCTGGCAGAGAAATGTTGATATCAGTTCCGGAATTTGTTGCGTCCTGCGTCGAGTGCATCGTATTCCAGGTTTCGCTCCTGAAGGCGTTTTGCTGCTGCCCATGCATGCCTCCAATATCTGCTTCTGCTCCTGGCGCGGTTACGGGAGCACCTATGGTTGGTTGAGGTGCTGCAGCAGCTGGTACTGGCTCGATTTTCGATTTCTTTATTTTATCATGTTGATGACCTGGTAGAAAACTACCCACCACAACCTACAGAAAGGTCAGGTAACATATGCATCAACTCACTTCAACTTGAAATTACACAATGGTGATGCAAAACCGAAATTCAGGCTTCTTGTAGCTACAATTACGTTCAAATTATACCAGAAACCGGTCTAAAAATGTTTAAAACAATGAAAATAGAACAGCAGAACACACCATCGAACAAAATTTCATTTTTCCCTCCATTATGTTAGTCACCATTGAAGTTAAATTCTAGGATTCAAATTGGAAATATTTCAACCTTCGTTAACATTCCAGTTCTCTACCATTACAGTAAATAGTGGCTGTTCTCTATTAAATCAAACAGTGTTTACCTGCACAGGACTAGCGGCTACAAGAAGTCCAGCTACACCTCCACCTACAACACGCCCGTTAGGGCTTGCCAAGGAAACACTCATACCGCCAGACCTGCTTCTTGTTCCTTGACTTTCCGTAGGCATAAATGATCCAGATAAAGAAAGTATTTCAAAGCGACCCTGAAAAAGGCAACAAACATTAGATCCAGGAAACTTGACACATAAAAAATAAAATATAACTCGCCTTCACGGCAGATTTAGAAACAAAAACATTCTTGATATGCTTTATGACGATGAAAATGTATCAGATAATAGTTCTAAACATTGAAATGATCAAACTGCGTTTGTAAATTTTGAAATACAATAAACATATATGTGCCAATTTTAATTGGAATAGAAAGAAGCAAATAGCAGACCTCATAGGTCAGAGTGCCCCCAGAAGAATCAGGTTGACGAAGAGTAACATTGGAAATAACTCCATTGGCCGAGAGAATGCAAATAGCACGAGGTCCTTGTTGCGAAAATGAAATTACCTTCATTGTAACATCCTTCAACAACCAATGATGGAAAGTTACATGAAATCCAATGTCATAAAATAATAAAATAACTGCAAGTCACCTGATGAAACAAAAAATACGACACTTAACGGACCAGTTTCATTATCGAAAAAATCATGTCCAAGCGGATGAGCTCCCTTGTCAGCCCAGAAGTAATTAAACATATTTTCTAAATTAAAGTGGCTAAAAGACAACTACACCAAACTAAAATGTTCTAAAACAAGTCAAAATACAAAAAATAGGCTTAGTAAAAACTCTTTTAACCTTGTCTAACATTTCGGTGTATGAAGTCATTATCACAAAGACTGCAATTTTTCACAGATAATTTATCTGAAATGTATTCTTCGATATCATAACTGATTTATATGAAGTCATAATATTTCCTTTGTTGTGGACTATTGCCTAATTATCTGAGTACTCTTGACAGAAAACAGAAGGGATTACCTAGCAAGTAAATCATAATAAAATACTTAACAAATCAAATTTTTGATATTTTCTCCTATAATCATACCTCACCAGCATTGACAGTGATTACATGGGGGATGAAACTTGTACCTACAGAACTAGAAGACCATTCACCTGCAAAACAACAATAAAGCAACATAAATGAACTAATCAATTGAAAATGTATATATTCCACTGAACAGGGATAACAGGCTAGCCAAGGTTAAAACGAGGAAATTGCCACATTCTATTTTTATTAGCATTGGTAAGCTAATCAATGGCAGTAACCATATCCTCTTTGTTACACCATTAAGCAATAGTGGAAAGATTAATTAAACAATTCTTGGAAAAATTTCATAAACAAGAAAGTACAATGTTAGCCTACTATAACAAACAGACGAATTGTAAAATTTATGGTTTTAGGTCTTGTCAATGCATGGAAAGTACAATGTTAGCCTACTATAACAAACAGACAAATTGTAAAATTTATTCCTTTAACTTATTCTGACAAGTATTGACAGATAATCAGCGTTTTGGTCACCAGAACAAATTTGATTCATTTTCCTTTAACGAAGCAAATATTATGTAAAGCAATGATATAAACTAAAGTGTAATACAAACAGAAAACTCACATGAAATGAACGAAACTAGAGGAAGTTATCAAATGAAAAATTTATCAAATAAATGCTTTCAATCAGGTTGCTTAAGTGCAATCACATGAAAACAGAATAATAAATACAAAACCAATATAATCTGTTCTGAAAATAGGTCATAGCTAGAGGAAGAGACCCAAATCTCTCATACCCATTTAAACCAGTAAGAGCCACTGTGAGGTCTTGATTGATTTCACTTTTACTAACAATTAATTTGGACAAAAGAAACTCTTAACATATTGCACTTTCACTAATTGGAAGAGAACTGGAATTTAAAACTGTAAAGTGTCCAAAATGTGGCAGGAAGGCAACATCTTGAAGAAATAACAAACAAACACAAAATTGAACAAATTTTACAATGAATTTAATCTGTATATATTGTCATGTCGTTCATAAAAATTGGTAGCCAGACATGGAATTATCTCAGTATTATACAGACCAGACAAAACACCTTTTATGGTTAAAAAATGAGCAAAATGCTCCCAGTGCCAAAAAGGAACATCAAACAAAAAGGTCCCACTGAAACTTCGGAAATCATTATCAAGGTAAAAGGCTTCATGCAATGAATTCTCCAAAAAAGAAACTTCAAATTCTCCAAAACAACCGATTATTATGCATATTTCAAAGGGGCGAATGAAAAACATACCCAAATTCTCCAACCCCAATTTCTTGTACTTCTTCTTCTCATAGTTACTTGGCCACACTTTCTTTGGCTTTAGGGCCAAAAAATCTCCGCCTGCAGGGGCCGAAGAAGAAATAGGCATCGGTGACAATGCTTTAGCAACCGCCCCGTCTGGTCCATATTTCCTTGGCCTACCTCGCTTTTTCTTCTCGGCGGTTCCAGTCATGCTTCCTATACTAACTGGTGTAACAGTCATAGCAGCAGGAGACCCACCAATCTGGTTAGCATTTTCGGCCCTTGGCACTACATGATAAGTTGATGGAGCTTCTGCTCCTATCACTGTAACTCCTGCACTTAACCCTTCTCTTGTTTCCATGCAGAAATTACAATAACTAAACTGATTCACTCAAACTATCAACTCGGGTTTTCAGGAATCCAACTAAATGCTCTTTCCAGGATCTGTCTCATAAAAAAGATAATTAATAAATCAAATTAACAATCAAAAATCATTACTTAAGAGAGAAAAAAATTGAACGAACTAAAAGCTCAAAGAAATTAATCATCTTTAAAGAAAAATTAATTTTGTGGAATTCCAAAAAAAGACAGAGAAACTGATAACAAAACCTAAATCTGATAAATAACTTAAACTGATAGCATAGCTCCACGAAACAGAATAAAAAATAAATAAATCTTTATGTTCATAAATCTGAACCCAGAAAAATTAAATCTTTCTATTTCAATCCAAACGTTCTAAGAATTTAAGATCCAAAAAACTTACGGCAAAATATAAAAGCGCGAAAAAGTCTAGTCTAACCACAGCATTTGCAAGATCAAACCCCGGAAAAAGAAAATACACAAAAATAAAAACTTCCATACAACAACACCACTCATAAAAACTTACAACAAAAGAAAATTCCATACACCACCGTCCATAAAAGTGAAAAAATATAAAGCTTTTGCCTTTTGGCACAAGAACACTCTAATAACATCTCCACGAAAAATGCTAAGGCAAAGTAGAAAATAAGAAGTTACAAGATCCTAAAGCTTGAACCTCTGTTATGCAGCTTCTTCACTCAAACTAACTTCTTTTGTCGTCTTCTCGTCTTAACCCACCTCGCATTTGCAAAACACACACACACACAACCACTACTCAAGACAATCTACCACTTGAAAAAAACACTACAGCAACAAGAGGGGAAAAAAAAGAAAGAAATTTTATTTTCGAAAAAAGAAAGAGAAAATATGAGTTGGTGTCTGAAAAACAGGCGGCTGGTAATTTCCCGTGTCGGAACGCCGAGAAAAAACCCACTTTGAAATAAGGAAAGTAAGAAAACGAATATATAAATAGTAATATTATATAAACCATAATGTGAAAAAATAAGTAGTATTATAATTTGATGAACCCCATAAATAAAATTAATTGAAGAAAATTTTGACGTCCGTGAGGAAGTTGGAGTTTGAAATTTGAATGGTTAAAATTGTAATTTTGGGTGAATAATAAGGTTAAATAAGAAAGGGAGTTGCTTTTTGTTAATAAGAAAATGTAGTGAGTTTGATTTAAAGTGGCGCTGAGCTGCTTTTTGTGTTGTTTGAAAATAAGAGGGAGACATGCGAGGGAAGAAGTAGTGTTGTCATGTGAGCGTGGTAGTTGGTTGGAGGGAGTAATGGTTGATTTGGT
>CANYCX013697572.1:0-12119 GCA_948193385.1 Breynia disticha f. nivosa
CTATCAGCCCTAAGATTGAGCTACTATAATCTTCCTCCCCATTTGAAGCGGTGCTTTGCATACTGTGCAATTTTTCCAAAGGAGTATGAATTTATTAGAGACGAGTTGGTCTTATTGTGGCTAGCAGAGGGTTTTCTCCAAGAATTGAATCAAGGTTATGATTATTTCAATGCGTTATTTGCAAGATCATTATTCCAAAGGTCTGCAAAAGATGCATCAGTATTTTTAATGCATGATCTAATCAATGATCTTGCAAGATCTGTCAATGGAGGAGTTTGCTTGAATGTGGATGATGAGGAAAGGTCAAGAGAGTCTTATGCACAAGTGCGACATTCAACTTATAATCGTGGTAAGTATGATATTGCCCCAAGATTTCAGTTCTTACAGCATACCACCTTCTTGAGGACTATTTTGGCTCTACCCATTTTTGCGAAACGGGACATTTACTTCATCTATAGTAAAATTTTGAATGATTGGATTCCAAAATTAAAACTGTTGAGGGTGCTATCATTGTCTGGTTACCTAAATGCTGAGTTGCCTAAATCTGTGGGTGTCTTGCAGCATTTGCGATATCTTAGCTTGTGTTATCTCGAAATTGTGTCACTGCCTGCGTCTGTGACCAAACTGTTTAACTTGCAAGTATTGATATTGCGCAATTGCACAAATCTTCGCAAGTTGCCTGAAGATTTCAGTAATCTAATAAACTTACAGTGCGTTGATTTAAGTCGTACAGACAGTTTGGAAGAGATGCCATTGCACATAGGTAAGCTGCTAAAATTGCACATTCTCACTAAATTTATAGTTGGAAGGACGGATGGGCGGGGAATACAAGAGTTAATGAAGATTCCTAATCTACAAGGGCATGTCCACGTTAAAGAGCTGCAAAATGTGGTCGACATAGATTGTTTGAGGATAAAAGACAAGGAGAAAATTGATGAATTAGTACTGGAGTGGAGTAGTGTTTTCGATATTTCTCGAGATGAGGAGAATGAAAGGCAAGTGTTGGAAGCTCTACAACCTCAAAAGAATGTCGCAAGGATGTCAATAAAATCATATGGAGGTAAAGAGTTCCCATCATGGTTTGGAAGTGACTCATTCAAAATGACAGTTGTAGAAATTCATAACTGTCGCAATATCTCATCGCTTCCACCTCTTGGGAGATTGCCTTCACTGAAAAAATTGAGAATTCAAGACATGCCTAGGGTAAAAGAAGTTGGAATGGAGTTCTATGGGTTGACTTCATCATCATCTTGTTCTAATGTGTTTCCGTCCTTAGAGATCCTTAACTTTATGGATATGGAGAATTGGAAATCATGGTGTTGCTTCGGGAATGTTGAATATGAGGGAAAAAAATTTCCAAAGTTGAGGGAACTTGGGATTAGAAGTTGTCCAGAATTGGTTGGAGACTTGCCAAAAAGCCTTCATTCTCTTGAAAAATTGGAAATTGAAGAATGTAAAGCAGAGGTTTTGAAGCGTATGTTCAAACTATAATCCCTCACCAGCTTGAAAATCAGAAACATTTCGGGTCGTGTGATCTTTAATGTAGAATTTCCAGAAACCTTCAAATCACTCCAAGAGCTAGAAGTTGAGGATTGTGATGAATTACATTATTTGTGGGAAAATGAAACTAAGCTAGAGTCTCTTGGTGGTTTGAAAGAGTTGAGAATTTGTAGTTGTGTAAAATTGGTGTCGTTGGTAGAGGGAGAGGAGGGAGTTTTTTCGCCCAATCTTCAATTGTTGGAGATAAGGAGTTGTGACAATTTGGAGAGGCTACCAAATGAGCTACATAGCCTCAAATCTCTCACAGCTTTGGAGATCGAAGGATGCCCAAAATTGAGGACATTTGGTGATTTGCCGGAAAATATAAAAAAAGTGGTGGTTATGAGATGCGAATTGATGGAGAGGTTAGGAGAGGGTATAATGGTTGATGAGAATGGAAAGTCATATAGTGGACAAACCTCTCATATTGAGGAATTAACATTGAGGATTGGGGAAGCTGACTCTCTCGTTATTCCTTCAAATGTTGTTTTCCCATCATCACTGAGGCATCTTTCTACATATGGAGGGGGCTATAGGTTGGATGCTCAATTATTGAGGACACTGCAATTGCAGAATCACCTCTCAAATCTGACTTCATTGATATTAGAGGGATGTTTATTGGAGTCATTCCCAGCAACTGGATTGCCCATTCCCACACTTTTGTTCCTTACATTAGAATCCTGTGGGAATTTGAGAAGTCTGCCTTGTAACTTTCACAATCTTACCTCACTTGAAAGGTTGCATTTGAGTGGGTGCCATTAGGTAGAGTGTTTTCCCGAAAGAGGGATGCCTCCAAACCTATCTAATCTTTCAATCTTTTATTGCGACACACTGGAGAGACAACCATTGTCAGAGTGGAGGCTCAACCGACTCACCCGTCTTCAACACCTCTCAATTTATGGAGTTATGGAAATGGTATACTCCTTCCCACATGATTCCCTCCCACTTCCAACTTCCCTCACCTTTCTCGGCATCGGTGGTTTCAAAAATCTGAAATCAATATCAAGCGGCCTCCAAACACTCACCTCTCTGCGACATTTAATGATTCTGAGGAGCCCAAAACTCCAATACTTGTCAAAGGAAGGCCTCCCACCCTCACTTGGTTGCCTATTGTTATGGAATTGTCCACTTATGAAGGAACAGTTGAAAAGAAAATACCGGTCCATCCTTGCCCATATCCCTCAAGTTGATTATCAATAGGTTAGTGTGATTTATTTTGTGCATCAGTGTAATTGAATATTGATTGTTCACTTAATCACACATTTTTTTCGAAAGGAAATACCCTTTGGAAATTATAATTTTCAAATGAGATATCATATTTGCTTGTGTTTGTAATGAAAAATGATTTAATGATTATTTTCCATTTATTTTGTCGCAAGTTGTATTCGATTAAGCAGTTTTATGAGTTCCACTTTGTCGATGAATTGCCAACTTCTTGTTCTAGTTTGTTGCGTTTGTGGCCTTTGCCTAAAATTTCTTCAGTTCTGAAAATGTGTTTTGATTCACTTTGATCAAGGTGCACCTTTTGTACTCTGTTTGTGCGCTTTGGTTCTTATTTTCGTAGTAACTAAATGCAGTTACTGTTCAATGGTTCCAGAACTAATTCGGTTTTATTTTATCTTATGTAATGATGGTTTTAGCTACGCAAATCATATCTTTTTTTTTTGAACCCTCGCAAATCATATCTTAAGTTCCCTGCGAATGGAAAATTTTGAACGAATTTCATTGGAAATTAATTTTTTAATGAAATTCGTTCGAATTTTTTCTGCAAAATTTTTGTTAGCATGGTAACGTTTTTAATTTTATGAAAAGAAAAGGAGCGCAATTTTGAATTTTGAGCAAGGAGATTCTGTTCTTGGTTATGATTCTATCTGCTACCCAGAATTGCGGTGGACAAGGACCTATAAAATGGTTCTCACTAAGAATATTATGTAACATTTTATCATGTTTTATATAAAATTATGTAGTTTCTGTTATGATAATATTAGGATTTAGATGTCTAACTCTATCTCTAATTCTACTGCAATTCTATCTCTATTTCTATAGAATATTTATCTCTTTGTAATTATTATCTCTTTGTAATTCCTCTAATATAAATAGGGATAATATCTATCTCTAACTCTACACGTTATCAGCACGACGCTCTCTAACAAAATACTCTCCTCTGCCAACGCCGCAAAAAAATGTTTTGAAGCCATGCAAGGTGATGAGCGTGCATCAAAATCTGTAATTTGTTTAAGTCATAATTATTGTTGCTTATCGGTTAATTGGGAAAAACAAGTTTGTGTTAGCACTTCAAGGAAGAAATTACCGAGTGGCTTAAATCAGTTCATATCAAGTATCTATATTTTCTTTCTTATTTAAGCATGCATCTTATTAGTTGATTATTTGTTATTCTTTATCTATTTTGATACGAGATGACATAGGGTGCGTTTGCTATTGCTTTTTGCAAAAACTACAACAGCTTTTGACTATCAAAAACATTTTTAAGTGTTTGGTAATACTGAAGAGCTAATTTTATTAAAAGTGTTTTTGGGTAAAAAGCTTCTTTTATAAAAGCTACTATTTGATGCTTTCTTAAAAAGTAGTTTTTTGTTTTTAACCATAATTTTTTATTTTCTTAACAAAATAAACTTTTTTAATTTTAATTTAATTTTTATAAAATTTAATATATTTGAATATATGATTTTATCATAAAAATATTAATTAAAAATATTAATTTTTTTAAAAATAAAAACAAATATTATTTAAAAATAAAAAAATTAATTGTAATATTTTCTTTTTAATTTGTATGTTTAGCATTTAAATAATTTAAAAGAATATTTTTATCATAAATTTTAAATATTTTTATAGTTAAAGTAATTTTGCATAATGTGTTACTAAACAATAATTTTAAAAATAACACTTTTTCCAACGGCAACAACAAGTTTCAACAACAATCTCAAACAGATCCTTAGTTTTTTTTGTCTGAAAAAATTTAGGAAAGGGGTCGGGTTAAACCACAAACCAAGGGCAGAGAGACGTCTTTCGGTTAATCCCGGCGAACCGACATGTTAGAACCTGTATGTCTTCCCCATCGCCGCTATAGAGGATCGAACCCGCGATCACAAAGAAAGGAGTAGGACACCTTAACCGTTGAACCCACGGACGAGGGTCCAAACAGACCCTTAGTTGACAAGTAAATAATGACTTATGTGTCAATTTCTTAACTTCGGTTTTGATGAACAATAACTATTAAAAGTGTTAGTTAAATTGAATAAGAATTACGATTTCATTTCTTGCTTGCTGGGAAATAATTAGGCCGACTATGCATTTTCTCGGTAATTTCTATTACTATATGTTTTTATTTTATTTTATTATTAATAAATATATGTTTATTTTTACATATTTTTATTATATTCAAATTTATTTATTTGAGTTAATATTCATCAATTTGTTTTATTAATTTCAATTCCTAAAGAATTGATAGTAGTTCTAGAAGAATCCATATTTGTTTTAATTAATTTCAATTCCTAAAGAATTGATAATGGTTCTAGAAAAACTATAATTTGCTTTATTAATTTCAATTCCTGAAGAATTGATAATGGTTCTCGAAAAACCACTATTTATTTTATTAATTTCAATTCCTGAAGAATTGATAATGGTTTTAGAAGAACCAATATTTATTTTATTGATTTTAATTCCTGAAGAATTGATAATGGTTCTAAAAGAACCAATATTTGATTAATTTCCCAAAGAATTAATACATATGTTTTGCTTTTCTCGCAGAATTGGTAATGGTAATAAAAGATCCAATTTTTGTTCAAGTTCCCGAAGAACTATGTTTTTCTTAAAAAAAATTGATATTGGTTCTAGAAGAACTAATTTTTATTCAAGTTTCCGAAGAACTACACACATGTTTTGCAATTCTTGAAGAATTGATAATGGTTCTAGAAGAATCAATTTTTGTTGAAGTTCTCGAAGAACTATATACATATGTTTTTCTTTTCTTGTATAATTGATAATGATTTTGGAAGAGCCAATTTTTGTTCAAGTTCTCGAAGAACTATGCTTTTCTTTAAAAAAAATTGATATTGGTTCTAGGAAAAACTATTTTTTTTTATTCAAGTTCCCGAAGAACTATGCACATATGTTTTCCAATTCTTAAAGAATTGATAATGGTTCTAGAAGAACCAATTTTTATTCAAGTTCTTGAATAAATATATACATTGATAATGGCTCAAGAATCAATATTTATTCAAGTTCTTGAAGAACTATATAATTTTGGTTATTTGAGTTAGTATTTATAAATTTATTTATTTCAATTCTTGAAAAATTGATAATTTGTAACACCCTAGAATTTATTTTATGGAAATGGTTAATGAAAATAGGATTTTTCTTATCAAAATGAAGAAAAATAAATGATTGAACATAAGTATATGAAGGTTGATTAAAGGTTGATATAAGGGTGATGTGAAATAACCAAGAAAAAGGAGAAATCTGAAATTCAACATAGTACATGTTCTGGCAGAAAAGTACGCATTGTGGGTACGACCATGCGTACTTCACTGTCCACCACGTGTAGTTGGCTGAAATTGGGAAAAATATATAAATCGCTCGATCGAAACACTGAGAAACTTTCAAGAAACAAATATAAGGTTAAGAGCAAAGTTAGTGAGAGAGAGATGAGAGAAGAGTGAGAGAAGGGGAAAAACAAAGATTTTTGGCATGGGAACAGATTCAATTGATCGAATCAATCATAGTTACGAGTCAGGGAAAGCACGTACGATAATCAAAGCCGATAAGTTTTCGAAGCTTATATAGATATATGTATAAATTACTGAGAATAGGGAAAATTGCTGTGAATTGAAGCATGTTAGACTTGAGGAATTTAGTTGGGAACAAGATGAATTGGTTGACCTAAGGTTGATTCATTTATTAGATTAGAACATGCTCTTATGGATTGGTTGATTTAGAGTTGATTTCAAGAATACTCTAAGGCTTGAATGTGTCATTCTTGTTTGTTGATAATGGACATGAGCATGTGATTTCTAGATTCATTCTTGCTTTGTGGATTCATATTTAATATGAATGATAATGGTATGCTTTTGGGCCATGTGCCTTAATTGAGAAAATGTTGACCTTGGGATGATAGCTAGCTGATTAATGGAAAGCATAGGATTACTTTATATTGATATATGTTGACATATGGACGATAGCTAGCTGATTATTGACAAGCATAGGGTTACTTTATGTTGATATATGATTGACATGTTGCTTATATACTATCGTTATTAAAGCATATATCTGTGTGATTATGCTATATACTCTGTGTGAGTTGCGTTTTGTGATTTATTACGAATGTCATTCATATATTCACGTGTTGCATAAGCATTTGTGTGACACGATGTCCTGTGTCGATTACAGACGTGTTGTGCTGTCTAGAAACGAGTTTTGTACCGTCTGACGAGCTATATGCTTAGAGTTGTGTGCTCAGGTTGTGTGTCACTCCTCTGCTATATGCTATAGAGGACTCCACTGCTGTGTGCTATAGTGGACAAAACCCCGGGGTCATCCTGTGTGGATTTGCATTAGCATTGACATTGCATACATTTGTATTTATATAATGCTATGAGATGTGTGTGATCTGGATTATCTATATTTTCTTTCTTAATAAATCAGTCCATATCAATTATCAATATTTTCTTTCTTATTTAAGCATGCATCTTATTAGTTGATAAATCAGTTCATATCAATTATCTATATTTTCTTTCTTATTTAAGCATGCATCTTATTAGTTGATTATTTGTTATTCTTTATCTAATTTGGCTACCAAAAACAATTTTGGGTGTTTGATAATACTGAAAAGCTACTTTTATTAAAAGTGCTTTTGGGTAAAAAGCTTCTTTTGTAAAAGCTCGGCTTTCTTAAAAAGCAGTTTTCTGTTTTTAACCATAATTTTTCATTTTCTTAACAAAATAATTTTTTAATTTTAATTTTTATAAGATTTAATATATTTGAATATATGATTTTATGATAAAAAATTAATTTAAAATATTACTTTTTTTAATTAAAAACAAATATTATTTAAAAAACATAAAAAATTAATTGTAATATTTTCTTTTTAATTTGTGTTTTTAGCATTTAAATAATTTAAAAGAATATTTTTAACATAAATTTTAAATATTTTTATAGTTAATAGTAATTTTTGCATAATGTTACCAAACAGTTGTCTGATTCTTCTAATAGTAATTTTAAAAACAACACTTTTTTCAACAACAACAACATTTTTCAACAACAATTCCAAACAGTCCCTTAGTTTTTTTGGTCTGAAAAATTTTAGAAAAGGAGTCAGGCTAAACCACAAACCAAGGGTAGAGGGACGTCTTTCGGTTAGTCCTGACGAATTGGCAGGTTAGAACCTGTATACCTTCCCTAGCGCCGCTACGGAAGATCGAACCCGCGATCACAAACAAAAGGGTAAGACACCTTAATCGCTGATCCCACATACGAAGGGTCTAACCAGACCCTTAGTTGACAAGCAAATAATAACTTATGTGTCAATTTCTAACTTCGGTTTTGATGAACAATAACTATTAAAAGTGTTAGTTAAATTGAATAAGAATTAAGATTTCATTTCTTGCTTGCTGGGAAATAATTAGGCCGACTATGCATTTTCTCGGTAATTTCTATTACTATATGTTTTATTTTATTTTATTATTAATAAATATATGTTTATTTTTACATATTTTTATTATATTCAAATTTATTTGTTTGAATTAATATTCATCAATTTGTTTTATTAATTTCAACTCCAAAAGGATTGATAGTAGTTCTAGAAGAATTCATATTTGTTTTAATTAATTTCAATTCCTGAAGAATTGATAATGTTTTTAGAAAAACTATAATTTGCTTTATTAATTTCAATTCCTTAAGAATTGATAATGGTTCCAAATAAACTAATATTTATTTTATTAATTTCAATTTCTGAAGAATTGATAATGGTTTTAGAAAAATCAATATTTATTTTATTGATTTTAATTCCTAAAGAATTGATAATGGTTCTAGAAGAACCAATATTTGATTAATTTCCCAAAGAATTATATACATATGTTTTGCTTTTCTTGTATAATTGTTAATGGTTATAAAAGAACCGATTTATGTTCAAGTTCCCGAAAAACTATGTTTTTCTTAAAAAAATTGATATTGGTTCTAGAAGAACTAATTTTTATTCAAGTTTCCGAAGAACTATACACATGTTTTGCAATTCTTGAAGAATTGATAATGGTTCTAGAAGAACCAATTTTTATTCAAGTTCCCAAAGAACTATATACATATGTTTTGCTTCTCTTGCAAAATTGATAATGGTTCTAGAAGAATCAATTTTTGTTCAAATTCTCAAAGAACTATATACATATGTTTTTCTTTTCTTGTAGAATTGATAATGGTTTTAGAAGAACCAATTTTTGTTCAAGTTCTCAAAGAACTATGCTTTTTTAAAAAAAAAATTGATATTGGTTCTAGAAAAAAACTATTTTTTTATTCAAGTTCCCAAAGAACTATGCACATATGTTTTGCAATTCTTAAAGAATTGATAATGATTCTAGAAGAACAAATTTTTATTCAAGTTCTTGAAGAACTATATACATTGATAATGGTTCAAGAATCAATATTTATTCAAGTTCTTGAAGAACTATATAATTTTGGTTATTTGAGTTAGTATTTATAAATTTATTCATTTCAATTCTTGAAGAATTGATAATTGTTTTAGAAGAACCAATTTGTTTAAGTTTCTGAAGAACTACACACTTATATGTTGTCTTTCTTTTAGTTCTTGAAGAACTAAATATTCTAACAATCTCTTTTTATTAAGTTAAAAGTTTCAGAAGAACTATAATATTTATAATTTATTAAATTCAATTCTTGAAGTGTCACGCCCAAATTTCAAAACTCATTTTTGAATTAAATTTTACCATTTTAGCAACTATTTTTTTTATAAATAGTTTCGCAAGCAAAGAAAGTAGGAAAGAGGAATAAACATGCATTCTTAAAACCCGTCCAATGGTGGGCCATATACAAAACAGAATGTAAGTATACCGAAACAATGAAAATGATTTTAAACAATGCATGTGAATCATCTATCTATACTAGTGTTTTATAGATTTACAAAAGAATGGTAGAACCAAAAGCTAGGAGCATCGGTCTCGTATCAAGTATCACACTGCTCGCAACCACCAAAAGCAAGTCCCAACCGCACTACTGTCGATCTGCGCATTGATCACAAACACAAACGCATACTGAGTAACTAAATATTTAGTAACATATACTTCACTTACCAAAGTAGTTAATATATATGTACTTATTGATAAAGTACTTTAAGTGTTTTATATATCAGGAGGGAATCATCCTACATTTATCTACATCAATATGATTTAGTACATTATCCAAGGGAAAGGAATTATCATTCTCACTTTGTTTCTAAATCCCAAGTATTAAGTCGATTATATTTTTTTCCTCTTCTTAAAAACTTCTGTTCTTAATTGCTTATGGTATAGGGAACGACATAGTTTGTCCGTTCCTCAACCCGTTTCACCTTTCTGTCTATGATGACTGGTATTTTTGTACATATATTATAATATATTTTTATTATGTTTTGCATATCTTTTAATGTATTTTACGCAGGTTTTGTGTATTTTAGAGAAAACGAAATTAATGAATCAATATTGACAAAAATCTGGAATTGAGGGATTAAAAGGAATAACTATTTAAAAAAAAAGAGCAAAGTGGAGGAGGCAACAACCGAAATTGTAGGATTGAAAAGCAAAGATTATAAATAAAAAAAAGAGAAAGTGGAGGCAGCAGGAATCAAGGAAAAGCAAAGATTATAAAAGAAAAAGAAGAGAAAGTCGAGGCAACAGGAATCATGGAAAAGCAAAGAAATATAAAAAATAAAAAGAAAAGAAGAGAGAAGGCTTAAAAGGAGGAGGTGGATTTTGGAACCAGCAGAATTCGGGGAGAGCCAAAATCAAATAGCAACTATAAAATGGGGAGGAAGCTTACAATTGGAGGGGCACCAAGCAGTTCGTAGGAAGAGAAGAAAAAGAAGGGAAGTGGCAGCAAGGAGTCTTGGTTTTTCTTGGAATTTGATTGTTATTTGAGGGCTGCGATTCAGGTCAATAAGACAACTATTTTTCTTCTTTGTCATTGATTTTTAGTGTTTAGTATGTCTAGCTAAACACTCAATCTAGTTGAGGTAACTCTTGTTTAATCCATTGTGTTGTGAGACTTAAGTATTTACATGGTTTTATTGATTTAAATATTCATTTGATTTCAGTTCATGTTAAGATAATATTGCTGGATTTAGTAATTCAATAATGATTAATTGAGTTATTGAGTTGATGCTATATTTTGCTAGTTGAGATTGCGGGTTCTCGTTAATCTTTGCGTTTTGTAGCATTCTTACAAGTAATTAATTATTAGTTTAGTTGCTTGTAGGAGAAATTGAATGATCTATTACAATTCAATCTAGGTTTCTAAACTTGGTTAATTGGAGATTGAGTCTCTATAATTATTCATGCAGTTACAAATACAATTTATCAAGGTGTTTTGGAGTTGATTTGTTAACTAGAAAAGTGTGCTATCGAGTTGTCTCGAGTTCACCGATAAATTAAGTAGAGATTAAGCATAAGAGCGTTGGCAAATGCTTATAACTAATCTTGTTTGAATTAATAAAGCGTATCTGTAGTGTCGAAGATCAATATTGGATTAAGCAGAGTGTCTCAGCTAGATATCTTTTTATTACTGAATTTCAACTTAATTTTGTTATTACATTCCATACTTGTTTTAACTCAATTTTTCTTCAAATTATATTGTCATTTCATAAACGAATTTGATTTCGAAACAACTTTCAAATTTTGTCTTCATTTGTTTTTATGTTCAAATAACAATTTTACTAATCTCTGTGGATTCGACCCCTACTCACTGCACTACAATAAAAATCTGAGAGAATAATTTATATTTGTTGGTTTCGACATCCACCAGTCTAAGTCAATGAAAC
Organism: Breynia disticha f. nivosa; assembly: GCA_948193385.1. NCBI lineage: Eukaryota > Viridiplantae > Streptophyta > Magnoliopsida > Malpighiales > Phyllanthaceae > Breynia > Breynia disticha. The sequence goes on from CANYCX013697572.1 coordinate 11,576, forward strand.
TGAATGATTTGGAGAACGACTTAGATAGCCCGTTCCTCAACCCGGTTTAACTTTCTGTCCAAATCAGTAAGACCAAACAGTTTGAGGAACGGTTTGGTAGCCCATTCCTCAACCCATTTCATCTTTTTGGAATCCCCTAGAAGTGGAACGGTTCGGAAAACAATTTTCACTAACCGTTTTCCAACCCGTTCTGCCCTACTTCTAGTTGTTTTTCAGTAGTTCAACACAATTCACAGCAACCAAACATCTAAACACTTAATCACATCAACACCAAGTTCATACAACACATGTCCACAGCCATCAACCCAGTTTCATCAGTTCATATCACACACTCAATTCCATTCCCAATCAACATTTCATTAATATAGCATTTGCAACAAACCAAACTCTCTCATCACATAACATTTGATAGAAACACGAGAAGGGGGGTTGAATCGTGTTTAAGGCGTTTTCGAATTTTTTGCGGAAATTTAAGAAACAAGGAGCAATAACAATGAACACAAGAATTTAGAGTGGTTCGGTACTCAACTCACCTACTCCACTA
>CANYCX013698213.1:0-16921 GCA_948193385.1 Breynia disticha f. nivosa
ACAATCTTTTGAATGGAACTTTTTATGAAAGACTTGGCAATTCCTCAAAGTTAGTCACTTTGTCAGTAAAGTCAAATCAATTGATTGGGCCGCTTCCTGACTTTGAGAAACTTCCATCCTTAGTGGAGTTAAATGTGAGAAACAATAATCTTAATGGTGTTGTCACAGAGACTCATCTAGCCTCCCTTTCCAAACTAAAAGTATTAGACCTTTCTTATAATTCTTTAACTTTCAAGATCAATTCAACTTTTGTTCCTTCATTTCAGTTGGATCATATAGTATTAAGATCTTGTACGTTAGGTCCAAAATTTCCAACTTGGCTTCAAGGTCAGAAGAACTTCTCCACAATTGACATTTCCGATTGTCAGATATCTGATGTTGTTCCACAATGGTTTTGGAATTTGCCTCCTGGATTGGTGTACTTGAATTTTATATTTAAACCACTTGTATGGACAAATTCCAAATCTTTCTGCTAAGTTTAAAAATCCTGTCTTTGATTTGAGTTTCAATAATTTTGATGGATCTATTCCACAATTCCTTTTCAATACATCCTTTTTGAGTCTCTACAATAACTCATTTTCTGGATCTTTATCTTCCTTGTGTGCAATATCAACAGATTCTTTGCTATATCTCGACCTTGCTCACAATTTTTTGTCTTGAAGCCTCCCTGATTGTTGGGCTAATCTATCACGACTTAACAGTGTCATTTTAGAGAGCAACAATTTTTCTGGGATAATCCCGATCTCGTTTGGCTCTCTATTTTTTCTTAAATCATTGCATTTGAGCAACAATGCTTTGATGGGCAAACTACCTGAATCTTTAAGGAACTGCACAGACCTACATGTTCTAGATGTTGGAGACAATCATTTGATTGGTAAATTGCCTACATGGATAGGAGAGAGCCTAACGACTTTGATAGTACTTCGTCTACGGACCAACAGATTCCATGGGAAGATCAATTCAGCAATATGTCATCTCCGCTACATTCAGATACTAGACATTTCTTTCAACAATTTCTCAGGAGCCATACCTGCTTGTGTGAACAATTTCACCTCAATGTCGTCCAATGAAAATGATAACAAAATCATAATATCCTTTTACCCTGGTCTTCCTCCTGGAGGTGATTGTGTTGGTTTTATCTATCAAACAGAAGACCTGCCCGATTATGCATCGGTCTTATGGAAAGGGTTCAAACAAGAGTATAGGAATACTCTTGGCCTACTAAAGCTTATTGATCTTTCCAGCAACAATTTGATGGGAGATATTCCAATTGAAATTACAAACTTATCAGCACTGATTTCACTAAATGTGTCCAGGAATAATTTGTCTGGATTGATTCCAGATAAAATTGGTCAATTGAAAGAGTTGGAGGCTCTCGATCTTTCTCACAATCAAATTTCAGGCAAAATTCCGTCAAGCTTGGTCAACATTCATGGGCTCGGTATATTGGACCTGTCATATAACAAGCTATCAGGACAAATTCCGAAAGGTACTCAACTGCAGAGTTTTAATCCCTCTGTATACATGGGAAATCCAGGACTTTGTGGCTGTCCACTTTCAATCAAGTGCCAAGAAGACGACGATGAGTGCCTAAACGAAAAAAGGAATGAAGAACCTCTTGATTCAAGCACCTACGAAGAGAACACTGAAGAACAGCTGTTGGACAGACCAAGCTTTTATGGTGGCATGGGAATTGGGTTTGCCACTTCATTTTCTGCATTTTTTAGCCTTTTAATAATGAACAAATCATGGAGACGGGACCTACCTCAGAGTCTTGAATGATTTGGAAATTTTTCTCTACTCAGTCATCGTATTGAAGGTGGCCAGACGAGTTTTCAATTTCACAAGGTAACTTAACTCTCTTTACTGCGTTAATAGAATTTGTTGAATATATGTATAGGCGGTCGGTCACCATGTTGGATTTGTTTGTTTTCATGCAGATCACAGTGAGTTATTGTTGAAGGAGCAGATAGGCCCTAGACGATGTACAAGAGGAAGAAAATTGTTATGTGTTATATATGTCATATGAAGAAAATTGTTGGGTTTGTAATTGGCTGGTGATATTATGAATAAATACTTTTTTCTGCTTATTTATTTATTATTTTTACAATTCTTTCTCTGTTTCATTATTGTTGATTGTCTTCTATCAGAGCCATATCTGTGGAACTACATGAAAGAGTATAGAGCACTTATGCTTTGAAATTTCAAAACAAAATGTTGATTCAACCCATGACTTCCATAAAGATTCTGCAGGTAGATTATATGCATATTCGTCTCCTGCGGAAAAATATGGTTCAACATAACGATCAAAACCATTATATTATTTACAAATAGAGGGAAAGATGTAACAAAATAAAGTATAATTCTTTCATCCGAGCAGAATTGACCTAACATTCAACATGAACAAGCATGATTGCAGCAAAATCAGTTTCAGTCCCAAGACATTTTAATTTTAATTCCTCAAATTGCAAGTATGACAAATAGATTTGCTTCAAAAATTCAATGACTTGGCGATTTCAAATGCCATAAAACATTAACCGATCACAAGTATCTAAGCTACAGGTCTGAAAATAATCAAATAATCAGATTCTTCTTATTTGGTTTGACAGCAAAAGTAATCTACAGTAATCACATTTAACATTAAACAAGAGCTTCATAATCGATGGCAGGAAGAGTGGCTGAAGAAATCAGCATTAAAGTCAACCAGAAACCCACTAAACGTAAACACAACCTAAAACTTCTCTCTTCCATAATTCACCAATTTTACTTGACGAAAGTTCCACTCATAAGTCTGACAACATAACCTCAATTGACCATAACTAGCTAAAATTAAGTCTCAGAATTAGAACCACACCAAACAAGAGAAGAAACAACCCATCATTTCTACAATAACAAAAAAACTTTCATGATCCTTTATTACTTAGCACCAAAGACACGCAAACTTTCAAGAATTCAAATCAAAGTTGGAGGCTTTCAAAGAAAACAGAACAAAAGTAACCAATCATTCGGTCTGTTATAGAACTAGCTCCAATTGAGTCACTGTTTAGAGTGAATTCAACCAAAATGAGTAGGAAAAGTAGCCAAAAAGTTCTAAAAAAATTCAACTACTTACAACGCAATAATTAACCTACAAAAAAACACAAAAAAATTAAATAACATTCAACAAAAACCCAACACATTCTCAACTAACCAAATTATCTCAAAACCAACAAACAAACGATAAACTTCCTAAAGAGTACACAAATTAAACATAAAAAAAACGAATATCCACCCATTTAACAAAATTAATCATTTACAAAACAACCAAACAAAAAACATCAAACAAAAATCAATTTACAAATTCTCAATTAACCTACATTCTAAAGCCCAAAATAGAAATAATTTCTTAAAAAAAAAAGCTGAATCTTCAATCTTAAAATGCAATACCTGGTTTTCTCAAGAAGAATTGCCTGTAATTTACGAGCAAGTTCCTGAGACTGAATTCTACGCTCAAGTGCTTTTTTTCCCAAAACCTTTTTCTCAGAATTCTTAATGTGACGAGTTTGTGTGCGTTTTATTAGCCTTTTGATTCCGCTTTCCCGCATCCTCTTTTGCATTATGGCAAGTGCTCGATCTAAGTTCCCCTCAAATGCTTTCACTTTTATTCTTCTCCATTGTTGAATCTTCTGAGGAATTACTGAGTTGGGAGCTGAACTCCGACAAGTGAAGATTGAGGAAATGTGTTTTGCTAGTGAGTTCATTTTTTGATTGTCAGGCTTTACTTTTTCGACAGGGGATTTGTTTTGTTTTGTGAATATAGACGTGTTGATCTGTTTCAACAAAACAACACCATATTGCTCTCAGTTTAACCATCATGAGGCCAGGGCCAGGGGATACTATCCTTTTGAGGACATCTGCTTAATTTAGCCTTTATAATGCACTCAATTCATTCCCTCTAACGTGAAAATTAATTACACAAACAAATCAGAACCTACTCAACTAACATTCCACATTAATCAACAACACAAATTCTGGCAAACATAACAAAGCTGATGCATCTAGAACTTTTAGATAAAATTTAGCACATTAACACGAGAAGTTTTCAGGAAATGATAAAATCTCAATGAAATCCATGGAAACAGAATCCTCAACAAAATTGCCAGTAACAACTAGCTAAATCATTGAACTGCTACTTCAGTACTTAACAGAAGCCAGGATGTCTAGTTAGGAACCAAGCTTTTCTTCTGTCACTTTCTCAGCATTAGCTCTAAGTTTGTTCAGCTGTTTCTTTCTCTCGTATAGCGCATGAGCCCTCTCCTTTCTCTTCTTCTCCAGCTCCTGCACTGATGGGGCATCGGTCTAAAGGTTGGATGTTGGCCAGAACAGTGGCGTCCGACAAACCCAGGGGCTGGAATGACCAGAGGCTGGAATGACCAGGGGCTGGAATGACGTGCTGCAGCTGGAGACATTTTTATCAACTTATCCAATAGTTCGTTACTAAAGTAGTTAATTATAGATTTACTAGAACTCTTATACTTATGTTTAGTTCCTTACATTCCTTAGAATTTTACTTCCTTTAGACTGTTTTGCTTGGAATTCTGGTTCGACAATGTCGCTTCATTCTCTTATATATAGAGGCTAAGTTGTAACCTAAGGATTATTGTTCAATATTACTTATTTTACTACTACAGCTTTGTTAGTTGTTTAAGGAGTTTAACACCTTGTTAATGAATCAAATGCACACGCCGTTCATTGGGAAATTTGTGGTGGTCTATTTTGATGACATTCTCGTTCATAGCAAGACCGGAGAAGAGCATCTACACCATTTAAGCATGGTCTTTCAAGCACTGAAAAACAATAAGTTGTATATCAACCTGAAAAAGTGTTCCTTCATGACAGGTGAGCTCTTATTTTTGGGATTTGTAGTAGGCCGAGATGGAGTTAAGGTGGATACCGAGAAAGTAAAGGCCATTCGAGATTAGCCCATGCCCCGGACAGTGAGAGATCTGCGCAGTTTTCATGTCCTAGCAACATTCTACCGACGATTCACTCGAAATTTCAGCAGTGTGGTGGCGCCAATGACGGAATGCTTGAAAAAAGGGAAGTTCGTGTGGGGAGAGGAGCAAGAAAAGAGTTTTGCTCTAGTGAAGGAGAAAATGAGCTCTGAACCCGTCTTAACTTTTCCAGATTTCGACAAAATTTTCGAAGTAGAGTGCGATGCAAGTGGCGTCGAAATTGGGGCTATCCTTTCCCAAGAGAAGCGACCCGTCGCTTTCTTCAGCGAAAAACTAAGTCCGGCAAGACAAAAGTGGTCCACATATGATCAAGAATTTTATGTTGTTGTCAAAGCTCTGAAGAATTAGGAGCATTACTTAATCTGCAAAGAGTTTGTATTGTACACAGATCACCAGACATTGAAGTATTTGGGAAGCCAAATGCAGCTAAAGATTCGTATGCATGCACGGTGGACTGTTTTCGTGGACAAATTCCAGTTTAGGCTCCTACACAAAGCAGGCAAGAAGAACGCCGCAGCTGATGCGTTAAGCCGTCGTATAGCCGTCCTTCGGACGATCAGCCTTGTGGCCCAATGACTCGAGCATATGAAATAGTTGTACGATGAGGATGAAGACTTTCATGAGGTATGGAACAAGTGCCAGACCCACATGAACAGTGGCGACTTCTACATACAGGAAGGCTATCTGATGAAAGGTAATCAACTCTACTTACCAAGAACTTTGCTTCGAGAGAAAGTCATACGGGAATTGCATGGGGGTGGCTTGGCTGGCCACCTTAGCAGAGACAAAACCTTGGAGGAGGTTCGAAGAAGGTATTTTCGGCCTAAGATGAGGAAAGATGTTCTGACCATTGTTGAACGGTGCAATATTTGCCAAACTTACAAAGGACTCACTTCTAACAGCGGCTTATACATGCCTTTGCCAATTCCAGATGCAATATGAGAAGACTTGTCAATGGATTTTGTGTTGGGACTTCCACGTACACAATGAGGTATGGACTCTATCTTCGTCGTTGTTGACAGGTTCTAAAAAATGGCACATTTTTTGCCTTGTAGAAAGACAGCCGACGCAGCAACCACATCCAAACTTTTCTTTCGAGAAATCGTCCGTCTACATGGAGTCCCTAAGTCCATTACATCCGACCGCGACACTAAGTTCCCCAGCCATTTTTGGAGGACTTTATGGAGTTATTTTGACTCAACCTTAAATTATACAGGACTGCGCACCCCTAGACAGACGACCAAAAGGAGGTGGTCAATCAGACGTTGGGAAATTTAATTCGGTGCATATGTCGGGATAAGTCGAAGGGGTGGGATTTTTCGATTTTGCAAGCCGAGTTTGCATATAACAATGTTGTTCATAGCTCCATTAGTAAATCCCCATTCTCAATTATTTACACCAGGCCTCCTAATCACGCCTTAGACCTTATTCGGCTTCCACGAACAGCAGAAGAAAATGTTAAGGCGTCCAACCTGGTGGAGGAGATTTTTGAAATGCATTCTAATGTGAAGCAACGACTTGAGAAGTCCAATGCTCGGTACAAGGCTGGCATCGATCCTCACCGAAAGAAGAAAGTGTTTAACGTTGGCGATGAGGTCATGGTTTACCTTAGAAAGGCACGGATCATAGGGGGCCATCACAAGTTGCAGCAGCGCAAATATGGCCCGTTCCGAATTTCCAAACGCATCAATGATAATGCATATGTCGTTGATCTTCCTCTTTGGACGGGCAATATTTTGTCTACCTTCAACGTTGCAGACTTGTTCTCGTACAATCCAGACATAGGGTTGGGGTATGCTGATACTGACTCGAGGTCGAGTCCTTTGCAAGTGGGGGGATTGATGGGGCATCGATCTAAAGGTTGGCTGTTGGCCAGAACAGTGGCGTGCGACAGACCCAGTGGGTGGAATGACCAAGGGTTGGAATGACCAGGGGCTGGAATGACATGCTGCAGCTGGAGACATTTTCATCAACTAATCCAATAGTTCGTTACTAAAGTAGTTAATTATAGATTTACTAGAACTCGTATACTTATGTTTAGTTGTTTACATTCCTTAGAGTTTTACTTCCTTTAGACTTTGTTTTGCTTGGAACTCTGGTTCAACAATGTCGCTTCATTCTCTTATATATGGAGGCTACGTTGTAACCCAAGGATTATTATTCAATATTACTTATTTTACTACTACAGCTTTGTTAGTTGTTTAAGGTGTTTAACACCTTGTTGATTTTTTCTTCCGCGCTGCGTCAGGCACCCAAATCAAATAATTAAGTGAAGGGAAGAACTACATAAATCACAATCAAGTAACTTGTACTACATACAAAACCAAGATAAAATCTCCTTAAATACACAGAGGAAACAAACATAAATGAAAATAAGCTCCTGACACCATGAACGCAACAAATATTCCCATAATGAAGACAATTCAGTCAGGAAGAGTCAACAAATTAAATAGGAAAACACATTCCAAAATTTAGCATTAATGAGCTGAAATGGAGACACAAACAATAATCTTCAGTGACAAATGGCGGCAACAAATACCACATATTGAGCCACAACCAAGTCTCAATAAAGTCCAAAACCAAATTCCAAACTCACAACATGTTACTACCAACACAGGCAATAACTTCAGAATTTTTCCACTGAACAAACAGAGCAATGTCAAATCATCCAAATCATAATAATCCTAACACAATCAAGACACTATGACAACCCAAAATGTATGGTGTCTGCTCTCTCTTGTGTTGGTTCGATGAGGGAGAGGCACTAAAACTCCTCTGAACGCGAGAGTTTGACTTTAGCGGCCGCTCACCGTGCTAATCTCTTACCTCCGTGCTTGAGACTATCCAACTTTGCAATTTGGACTTTTGTTGGCACACTTGGTAATTGAAGAATGAAATTAATTTTTGAATTTTGAAGTTAGTATAGCTAGAATTTTGAAATTTTTAGTGTAGAAATTTAATTATGTTTGATATGAATAAGTAGAATATTTTATTCAAAAATTGAAAGAAGACTGTTCTCCAGGAACTGTTCACTATCAAAAAGCTGCAGAACCCTGAGAATCCTGCTGCAAATCCAACTCCCAAACTTGCGTAAACACTCAACTTGTTCAACATTCCTTCATTTTCGTCTTCACTGTTCTTTCTGTTGCCAACAATTGCAGGTTCTCTCTTCCCGTCTTCCAGGCATTCACTGCTCCCCCAGGACACTTGATTTCAAGCGGACACCCACAGAGTCCATTGTTCCCTGAATATGAAGATGGCCCCAAACTTTGCAGTTGGGTGCTTATAGAAATTCTTCCTGATAAGTTATTGTCCGACAAACCTAATTTACTGAGAAGTGTTATATCAACTAAACTTGATGGGATATTTCCTAAAATCTTGTTATGAGTCAAATCAAGAACTTCTAGTACCTTCAATTGACCAATATCTTCAGGAATCGGTCCAACCAATCATTTCTTGACAGATTCAGTGAACTTAATCCTAACAGTTCTGTAACCTCATTTGGACTGTTTTCGAATAGATTATTACTCAAAAGGTCGATGATCTTTAACAAGCCAAGTGTTTTTCCATATTCTTGCTCAACCCCTTTCCAAACAATATATGTAGTCAAGATAGATTGCTTGGGAGAGTAGAATAGTACTCAATGGAGATTGTTTTATCAAGAGCCTGATTCGACACCATATCAGTGAGATTGTTGAGACAAGTCGGTGTGGAACCTGATATGTTATTGAAGGCAAGATCAAAGATCTGCAGAGAGTTAAGATGACAAATATCTAAAGGAACATTCCCATAGAACTTGTTTAATCGGAGATGGAGCATGATCAGATTTTTTAGGCTTTCCCCGAGCCAAACCGGTACATTTCCAGTCATTTTATTTTCTCCGAGATCAAGAAGTTTTAACTGACTGCAATTCTGCAACGATAAGGGTATCATTCTGGTAATATTGTTTTTGCTCAAACGTAATGTTTGAAGGCCTCGGAGCATGCCAACAGAACTTGGAATTGTTCTGAACAAATTGTTAGCCACCAAATTGAGAATTACTAGTCCTCTCAAATGAACCCAACAATCAGTGAGGCCTCCTGATATTTAATTATTAGACAAGTCCAGAAAGGTCAAAGTATCATTGGTTGCAGAACAGAGAAAAACAATGTTCCTGAAAAGTTGTTCTTTGCAAGAGTGAGAGAGGTCGTACAAGAAAGAAACTCTGGTATGGGACCATTAAACAAGTTGGAACTCAAATCTACAGCAGGAAAGTTTGAAAATTCCAATGGTAGGTCTGGAATCGGGCCTGATATTTGGTTAAAGGAGAGATTCATATAGATTATGGAGGAAGAGAAATTCCAAATCCAGATTGGTGCGGAATCTTGTTGAAGTCTTCATGATTTCAAAGCTACAAAGTTATCCATGAAGTAGGAAGAAGTGTATTTGATCCATTTTTTTAGTGTACACATGTTGTGTTTTGTTTGTGCACTAATGTTCTTAGTTTAAAGGAAACGAGTTCAAGTTACTGTTTCATTGATTTAAATCATTTTAGATGCAACTTGAGTTGTGTAATGATGTATGCAAGTTGTTGAACTATGTTTGATGTCAGTAAAATAGATTGTAATCAGTAAGCATGCCATAAGGAATGGTTGTTGATTGAAGTAGGTGAATGTTTTGTACAAATTATTGTAGCAACAAATTGATTCACACTCAATCAGCTGTACCATATCAGTTTTCAGTGTTTTTAAGTGGAATGCAACATGTTATTGCTATATGTGAAAGATAAAATACACCAGCTCAACTCCTCTGGTTTTCTTCTGGTTTTCAGCTCATAAACATCAAAATAAAGTTGCTGGAAATTCTGGAAATTTGTTCATAGTGTTCATTTTATTCTTGAGCCAAACCCAGAAAATACCAATATGGTATCAGAGCCCAATTCTTAAGGAAATTGTGAGGTTTGAGTGGTCAGTTTTTTGAGTGAAAACTAAGAGAGTGAGACGCCTAACACAACCTTAAACACTTACCTTGAGATTTGAGTGAAAATAGCAAGTTTTAGCAACATGAATACAATGAATGTCATTTCAGCTCCCATTTTTTATGGTGAAAACTATCATATATGATCTGTAAAGATCAAAACGTATTTAAGAGCATATGGATTATGAGATTTGGTTGAAGGAACCTCAAGAGAACTACCACAACTTGTAGAAAATCCAACTATGTAACTGATGTAATTTTTACAAGGATTATGGCTTGTGAAACTGGAAAAGAAGCATGGGACAAGCTTCAAGAGGAGTTTCAAGGTAGCAACAAAACTCAGAGAATGCAAGTGATTACACTAAGGAGAGATTTTAAAATGTTAAGGATGAAAGACTCTGAATCCATCAAGGAGTATTCTGACAAAATGATGAACATTGTGAACAAAATGAGATTGTTAGGAGAAGAGCTTATGAACAAGAGAATTGTTGAAAAAATAGTCTTGATACTTCCAAAGAGATTTGAATAAAAAATCTCATTATTGGAAGATTCAAAAGACTTGTCGAAAATATCACTGCCAGAGTTGGTGAATGCTTTGCAAGCACAAAAGCAAAGGAGAGCACTTAATCATGAAGAGCTCACTGAAGGTGCATTTCAGGCTAAGCAAGTTGACAACTTTGGGCATGGATTAAAGAACAAGAAAAAGTATCCTCCTTGTTCTCATTGTCAAAAGGATACACAATTGGAGAAATATTGCTGGTTTAGGCCAAATGTGAAGTGTTATGAATGTGGTCAAATGGGACATTTTCAAAAAGTTTGTAAGAACAAACAAAGAATGGATGGAAAGTAAGCTAAAGTCGTAGAATGTCAAGCAATCAAAGAAGAAGAGTTGTTTGTTGCTTCTTGCTATACAACATCAATTTACAAAAATGATAATTGGTGATTGATAGTGGTTGCACACACTCATGACACCTAAAATTAGTCTTTTCAAAGCCTTAGACAAGACATACAATTCGAATGTCAGAATTGGAAATGGTGAGTTACTTGAAGTTAAAGGGAAATGAGAGATTGTTGTAGAAACCCTCTTAGGTACAAAGTTAGTTTCGAATGTTCTTTATGTACCTAAGATTCAGCAAAATTTGTTGAGTGTAGGACAATTTCTTGAAAAGAATTGTTCTATTTTGTTCAATAATCAAGTTTGCATAATATGTGATTCAAATGGAAAATAAATGTTTAGTGTTGAAATGCTAAACAAAAGCTTTTCTTTGAGCCTTGACAATGGATATGCCAAATGTTTTGCTGTTGAAATTGATAAGAGCAGTTTGTGGCATAACAAGTTAAGGAGTTTTCAGTTTTTAGCTTCGAAAAAGCTGGAGAAAGAAGAACTTGTGGTTGATGATGCCAAGATTGAACATTTGAGAAGGAGATTTGATGTTTGCAGCATTAAAATCAAGGAAGAGTGTTGAAGTCTTCATGATTTCAAAGTTGCAAAGTTATCCGTGAAGAAGGAAGAAGTGTATTTGATCCATTTTTGTTTAGTGTACACATGTTGTGTTTTGTTTGTGCAGTAATGTTCTTAGTTTAAATGAAACAAGTTCAAGTTACTGTTTCATTGATTTTAATCATTTTAGATACAACTTAAGTTGTGTAATGATGTATGCAAGTTGCTAAACTATGTCTGATGTCAGTAAAATAGATTGTAATCAGTTAGCATGCAAGTAGGTGAATGTTTTGTACAAGCTACTGTAGTAGCAGATTGATTCACACTCAATCAGTTGTACCAAGAAAGTTTTCAGTGTTTTTAAGTGGAATGCAACATGTTATTCCTGTGTGTGAAAGATAAAACAGACTAGCTCAACTCCTCTGGTTTTCCCCTAGTTTTCAGCTCATAAACATCAAAATAAAGTTGCTGAAAATTCCAAAAATTCTGGAAATTTGTACATAGTGTTCATCTTGTTCTTGAGCCAAACCCAGAAAATACCAACAAATCTGAAATTTCAGAATTTGAGATATGAAGCTGAGATAGATTTCTTGTGTTTGAATACAGCGTGGAAAATCTAGGCCTAACTTACAACAATAAACCTACTATAAACCATTTTTAGAGCACTCTCAAACAAACCAAAGCACAAAGAAAGAAAGAAGGCTGCAAAGAAAATTCGTGATCAATATATTTTAATATATTTTATAATTATTTAATTTTTTAATTAATCAAAATTATAATTAAATTTATATTAATAATAATTTATATTTATAATTATTATTAATTAATTTTTATATTTATTTTTTAATGATAAAAATATATTATTAAGTAAAATAATTTATTATAAAATGAATTATAATATAATAAAACATTTTATATTATTGATATTTTTTTCAGTAACCATTTTATATTAGTATGTTTTATTATAAAAGAGCCAATTAATGAAAATTTTAAATAATTGTATTATTATAATTATCTTATGTATCAAGTTAATTAATAAAATGAATAATAATAATAATAATAATAATAATAATAATAATATGGTGTATGTGGAATATTGTGAGAATATTTTATTTTGGGATGGAATTATAGTAACTCTAAATTTGGGACTTGGAGTTAAAATTTAGGGTCAATTACAAATCTACCTTCATTTACCTTTTTATTTACAAGTTTCAGAAAAAACAAAAATAACTTTCAAACACAAACATTCAAATACATTGTAAGTCTTACAAACACATACGTCTAATATAAACTTAACATCACAAAAATAAAATATACCAAAACACTCTAGAATAAAAAAAATAATTTGATGTTAAAAAAAAGGCATTGAGGCAAAAATAATTTTATTCAAAAAAAAATTAAATTAACTAATATTAAATCAACAAAACTATATAATTTACATAACTATATAAAAAAACTCTACAAGTAAAATTAAAAAAAATAAAACAGTTTATATTATATTAATAAAAATAAATTACCATTAATTTTTTTTCAAAAGATTCAATAGCAGTTTATATTAAATTAATTTTTAAAAAATATAACTATTTGCAAAACAGAGTATACATTAAGTTAATATTGAAAATAAAAACACATATATCAATTTGTATTCATATTTTTAAAAAAGTAACCACAAATAAACCAAGTTTAAAAGCACTAAAAAAAATCGAGTTTATATTAAAATTATCATACGTGTACACATGGTAAAAGAAAAGAAAAAAGCCGCAAAAAAATACAATTAATTGTTATACAGATTTTAGAAACAAAAAAAAATACTAGGCTAAAAAAGGGGAAAAATTTGCTAAAAAATAAGAAGTTTATAGAAATTTATATTACAAATGAAAAAATTGGAAAAAAATAATTTTGCAAAATTATAAATACGACAAAGTAACAATTTCTTTGTCAAAGACAATAATTTAAAAAATTAAACATATTAATACACATGAAAAAGCAAAAAATAAAGAAAAAAGAAATGAAATAGTATAAAAATTTTGACTCCAAATAACACAAATCTTGTGACAAAAAGGATTTTAAAAAATACAAGAATTTTTCATAAAGTTTATATTGCAACCATAGAAACTACAAAAAAAAATTGAACAGAAAATTTTTAGAAAAATATCACAACAACAATAATGAAAAACATTTGAAATAAATAGTTTCATAACAAGTAAAATATAGGAAAGTAACATATATTTGATATAAAAACATCACAGATGCATTTAAAATTTAGCAAAAAACTTTAAAAAAAAGTGTAAAACATTTTGAGGCATACCTTCAAATTTCTGAAAACATCAAAACCTACATGAAACAACAAAAAAGAAATTAAAACAACAAGAAATAAGGAAAAACTAATTTAAAAAATGAATGGACGTGTTCTTCCTCAAAAACTTCGACAATAGATTTGAAGTCCAATTGCGAGATTTATTACGAGTTTTAGTCGAATGACAGTCCTAAACGATATACAAAAATGAAGAAATCAAAAATCTAACAAAGAAAACAACTAATGAAATAATAAAAATAAATAAACATTAATCATTCATGGATCCAAAAAATCGTAAATTTGTAAATAGAAGTTTCAACTTATGAAAAATAAGTCCATGAAGCAAAAACAACATAACTAATGAAAAATAAAACTGAAAAATAGTAGATGGTATAATTATCTCATAGTAATATTCTTAAACGGGTTTGAATTTGAGTAGGACTAATTTTCACAAGTATTGTATTGATTACAGTCCCCAAAACTACCTTACAATACTACTAGTTCAATTTATCTAATTGTTTAATGATATTAGAATGTCAAAAAAAATCTCATTATTTTTTATATCAAAATATTAAAAAAAAATAAATAATTATTTTTTTATCTTTACTTAATCATAATAATAAAAATAATATATTTGATAATTTTTATACTAATTGAGATAAAACTAACATGGAAAATGAAAACAATATGACTAAATTAAATAATATTATTAAAAATATCAATTAAAGTCGTTAATATATTAAAAAATACACATATAAAAAGTCATTAAAAGATAAAATAACTGTAAAAAGATTTTTAAAAAATTATAGAAAAAATAAAAAATAATATTTTTTTTAAAATATGTAAAATATTATTTTGTGACTTTTTTAAAATGAAGAGAATACTTTACCAAAAGAGAGACATGAGTCTCGATAACATCAATTTTGATTACAAGCAGACGTTGTCCCTCTTTTTACTATAAAATTCCATTAAAGAGATAATTTAATGAGACATTGAATTATTTTTATTTGATAAGGTAAAAGTAAATTTAAATCTTTAATTTATTTAATAAAAAATAATTTTAATTTTACATAATTTGTATAATTTCATAAAATAAAAATATCGTCTTCATGGAAAATACTCGTAATAAAATTCACCCCTCTTTAGGGATTGGTTTAATGGAGTGGAAAAGTGGCTTAGTGCTCAACAACTTAAAAGTAATGATGTCCAATTAGAAAATTGTGTTTGGATTAGACTAATCCCACTAAACTATTATCCCTCTGGCTAGCCTTTGCATGTGAATTCAAGAGAGTCAATCAATATATTAAGGGCATAAGGTTCGATTCTTAGCTTTGCAGTGGCACTAGAAAAAGTATACAAGCCTAGACCTGTTGATTCGTCAGGTTTCATATTCTTTGTCTTTGGTTAATAGGCTATCTCAGTCCTTTACCTAAAATTTGTTAAAAAAAACTATTATCCCTCCATACTGGAATATATTAGTTTTTTTTTATTGTTTTTGTTCTCTATATGCTTACTAACCATGTTGAAATCAAGATAAGAAGATAATGCCTTCGATGATCTTCGATTAGTACTCATAATAGCTTATCTAATTGTTCTATGTCACTTATGTATGTCCATAAATCTGTGCTCAAAACAAATATCAACCTTGCCACATATTTGTGAGTTTAAAACCATATTCATGGTGAAGTTTAACATCACAAACAACAAGAGTTGAAAAAATCGAACTAAAAGTGATGAATCGAAATCGCGACCAATATTGGCTAGTTCACCGTCAAGTTTTGGTTCTTAGAAATAATGAACTGTGAATTGTCGATTCTGAACTGACGATTCGATTATTCTTAGTGAAAAATTGAACCTAAATTGACAAATTAGAATCAAACCGACAGAAACAAGTACTATATAGTCCGATTTCAATTCTTATTTTTTCCAAATAGTGAACAGTTGATTATGAACTAGAACTAACAACGTTTTTACATTTCTACAAACAACACAATGAGTTGTCTTGTTGTGATCCGAAACACATAATTATGACGTTCACATGCAAAATATGGGTGTGATTTCACCAAATTCTGACACTGTATGAGCCCTAGCTAATAGTAAAAGTGCCCCCACCAGCTTATTTTTGATACAAAATTATTCGACTAGGGTTAAACTCTTGTTGAGTTGTCAATATAACTATTAAAACTTGTTAGCAAAAAAGATTAAACCCGTATTAGCTTAATAAAATAGGTTTAACACTCGACCTTAATGCATGAGCAACCAATCGAATAAACAAACATTAATTCATTCACAAAGCACAACACCTTTTTTTTCAAAAGTTTTAACTTATTTGCACCTACATAAATTATTATTTTATTATGGACTATAAATTTTGTTTATTCACTTCTTCCTATATTTATTGGCTATTTTGAACAATTACGTGAATTAAATTAGTTGAAAATGTAGCAATTATGCGAGTTTATAATGTTTTTATTTGATAAATTATTTTAATTGAATAATAAATATTTTAATAAATATATTTGTACTAAAAATATGAGAATATCATTAATTTACTAAAAATAAAAATAATTTTTAAACAATAAATAATATGTAAAAAATATTATTTATATATTAAGACGATATATTTAAACGGAGGGACTAAAATATTATTTTAATCATAATAAGAGAGACATTTATATATGAATTTTTTAAATTTTTTATTTTTTTAAATAGTAATCAACAAAAAATAACAGAAATAAAGAAAAAAAATGTCCAATATCTAAGAATAAAACTTCAATTAGTTACCTTTTGTTATCTAATTGAGCAAATCACGGGAACATAAAAAATTAAACACATCTTTCAACTCACTTTCTCCAGTTTCATAATAGGATTAATTACATTCTTTACGTTTTTTAGTTTTTTTATTATAAAAAAATCATTTTTATTTTTTATTTACAGAAAGAATTTTTAAATTGCATTGAGTCTCTTTTTTTACACTTTGTACGTCCATATCTCCTCTTTCTTCTTCATTTTCCTTTTATCAGTGTAAACTCCCCCTGTCCACTCTCTCTCTTCATCTCTACTCTATTTTTCTTCTTTTTCCATAACCTAAAACAACTCCCAACAACCAAAATGCTCCTCTCATTTTCTTTTCTACTTCTTCTTTTTCATATTCTAAAGACAACTCTCAACAACCAAAATCCTCCTCTCTTTTTTAAATCACAACACCCATTGATGGGTTTACAAGGTAGTGAT
>CANYCX013698904.1:0-10880 GCA_948193385.1 Breynia disticha f. nivosa
AGAAAACAAAAAAAAAGCACCACCGTTTGTAGTTACCCACTTAACACCTAAACTATTGCAAAAACTGAATTGTGACCTTTCCAATTAGAGAGTCACTTCGTCCCTTTTGGAGTGAAGAGAGGGGTACTGGAAGCCCATTCAGCGTAATTTCTTCTCTTGAGACTTTTGTTACAAAAGTGCATTTTCTTCTACTATTATAGAGAGAAAGGGGTATATCTATCTTCTCTTTTCTTTTCTTTACGTATAATGCTAATCGATTTCTTTCCTCCCTCCCCTTACTAGCAGGCTAACGAACGATCTAAAGGGCAATTCTCTGTAAAAGAGACAGGAATTGAAACCTAGCAGAAAATGTAAAAGAAGTCTAAGTACCTCACCTCTAAGTCAAGCAAGCCAGTCTTTTTAATAGAAGTGTTTTATTAGTTTCTTTTTTCCTTGAAGCGAGCAAGTGCCATTGAGAGTTCCTCTTGTGATCGGTATAGGCCATTTGGAGAAAGCTTACATGCAGTGGACAAACTTGATATTCCAGAAAAGAAGATTGGTACATGCACTAGTTGTTTCCAGATTTATAATTGCTTATGTTACCAATAATCTATACTGATATTAATTCTGTAATTTCACTTACAAGTTCTCCATTGAAATTGCACTTATAGTTTCAACAAGATGAAATAATGAATAAATCAAGAACAAGAGTTGGGACTTCTAAAATCCGTTTATGATGGTGTCGATGTCCAGATTTATGGTGGACGTGAGCTTGCTATGATGGAGGATTTTTTGGAGGTGGTGGTGGAGGTGTGATGGTGAAAAAGATGGATTGATCAGTACAACAAGAAAAAGAAGAGAAATAGAGGAATTGGGTTCATGAATTAACTCATAGGTTTATATAGGTGAGAAAAAAGGAAAAAGAATAAAAAATGGTAAATAAGACATACATATATTGAACATGTCAAAAAAGGAAAGATAACAGTTTAGAGTGATACTGTGTGACCTTTATTTTGATTACTTGCTTTCATTGACATGTTTAAGAAAATGGCAACCTAGGTTTTAACATGAACTTGGTGCAAGCATACTCAAACAAAAATATTCCCATTTAATATTGGGCATTCAAATTTTTTTTAAAGAAAAGGAACCTAAGACTTTCATTTTCCTTTTCTACATACCAATGAAGCTATTTCCTTAAATAATTTATTTTAAAAATTATCTAAAAAATAACATGTTATATAATAACCATCCTCCTAAAGATGAACCACAATGCATCCTCTGTCAGTAATTACAATTCTCCATCACCACTTGAGGCTCCAAGCAATGCTCCATTATATGATTAATTTCCTCCATTAGTAAAATCCCCACCTACACCAATGAAGCCACCATCGTCAACCAAGACATCTCCACCTTCAATTAACTCTACATCACCACCAATTCAATCGTCTCTTAAGTCAAGTTCACTCTTCACCACCACCTGATAACTCCTTACCACATGTGCATTCTCCACCGCCAATTCATTCATCACCGCCACCACATGTGCTTTCTCCATGACCAATTCATTTACCACTGCCACCACCTATACTTTCTCCACCCCCACCACTTTACTCACCTCCACTGCCAATTCACTCATTATCGTACCCTCTAGTGCATTCTCCACCAGCTCCACCATTGCTTTCTCCTCCACCACCACCACCACTTCATTCACCTTCACCAATGCTAGTTTACTCACTGTCTTCACCTCCATTTTGTGTACATTATTGATCATACTTGATTTGGTTATCTTGTGTAGAGTATCAACCTAAATGTTCTTTGCAGTGACTGAAATTATAGAGAGTGGTAATATGTTTGTGACTGTAAATAAGAAAGATATTTTTTGTGGATAGGTCGTGGATAGTTTGTAGATGAAATTTTTATAAGTTGGTGGCTAGGATTTTTAGTGACACATTAAAATTATATGTGTGGATAGTTTGTGGACTACTTGCGCATGTATCACTTTAAAAATTAAATGTGTGGATGTTTTATGGATGTGTATTGGACATTTTTAGGATGCTTTGTGGATGTGTTGTGAATATTTATAAAAATCTTAAAACATAAACTGAATTTATCAAAAATCAATGTTCACAACATATCCACAACGCATCATAAAATAATCAATGTGTAGACTCTTTGTGGATATGTTTTGAACATTTTATAAAAAAAATCAATGTCCACAACATTTCCATAATATATCCACAAATTGATCAAACTATTGATGCTTTGTGGATGTGTATGGATGCTTTGTGGATATTTGTATATTGAAGAAGTGACATATGGTGGCATAGGTTTTAAAAAGTGTTATTTATGAAGAATTCAAACTTTAAGGTGGCATGTGGTGACCATATCCGGTCTTTTTTTTTCAAATTATACACTAATTAAGTATGAGTGCAATACCATTTTTCTAGTTAATTCAATCTATATATTACATTAAAGCGGAAGACAGTGCTTATAATTGCAATATTTGGCTTTATATGTAACTAACATGTGACAAACTTATAATTTAAACAAATCATTTTAGTTGTAAGTATAAAATCAAATTATTTTTTATAATGAGATAAATTATATCAAAATAGGATAAAATTAAATTGTTTTTGGTTATATATAGTAAATTATATCAAAATAAAAATAGTATTACATTTATTTTTCAATATTGTATACATTTTTGTTAAATTTTGATTATGAATAAAATAATTTTATAGATTTATAAAATTAATACTATTATAATATATGATATTCCACTGCATTATGCAGATAAAAAGTCTAAAAAATTTTCCCCCTTTAATTTTTTTCTGGTTCCGTCCCTGAGTCCAAGAAAGTTGTTTGAATGCATTTTGGCAAGTGTGCAAAATGAACATTCAGCTTCTACATTTTTTGGTTCCAACTTTAAAGAAACAAGGCTGGTTGGTGTTTCATTAATCTTTAGTTAGTTTGGCTATTTCTTTAGTTGTTGAAATCCTACATTCTATTCATCATTATTCTAGCCTAGCGCACAAATTTCTCACCTTGAGTAGATGCACTCGTAAGGTGTGGATGTTATTCTTTGATATCTATGGAGGATGTGTTGTGTGTTTTTGAGTGTATAGAGAATTTCTTTATTATGGAGAAGGTTTAGGTTATATGAGTAGGTTTTTGGGATTGTGGGAGTTGTGTTTAGAGTGTTAAAAATATGTCTTTTGTTGAAATAACACTATTTTATTCCTTATTGTGAAACTGCATGGTAATCATTAATCGTCTAATTGTCCGTGTAATGTAACTTATGGATCAAAACCTCTTTCTGGGCTTATGACCAACTATACAGATAGACTACTTGATCGCTATTCATATAACATGGTCGTGTAGCATTTCATATATCATTTTTCTACATTCTCATCTGACACATATTATTTTTGATATGATGTTTTTCTAATTAGTTATTAATTATTAGTTCATAAAAATTTGAGGTGTTACAACTCTCATGTCATTATAAAATTATATCCAAAAAATTTCCATATGTTCTTGTTCGTTCATAAAAAAAATCCAACAACCAATATGCCCAAAACTACATAAAGTTATGAAATTCAGAAAGTACCTTTGGCAACACCTCCGTTCTCTACAAACAAATGTGGTTAGTTCTTCCTCGTGTCATTCTCCACCTCCCAAGTAATTTCCCAAGGTGGAAACTCTATTTCACTTTAATCTTTGAATTTTTTTGAATTCTAAGAGTTTTTTCATGTTGGTCTAAGTGTTAGGTTTTGTTATGGTTTCGTTTCTTATTGGGGCAGTTGGTTTCTTTGCAAAAATATCAATCAAAACATCATAAAAAACCATTTCCCATAAATCCATGCATTGTATACATAAACTAGTTTATTTAATTAGGGTTTCAGACCTTAAGATCCACACAAGGCTAGTTCTTGTTCAAAAAAAATATAACTACTATGTGGAAAATAGTCCGCACAACCTTCAAGATCAACCCAAACGTGCCACAAAGAAGCTACCTATACGCACCTTCCTCTATGTTCACACACACACGTTTAGTCCTTTGCAAAAAGTTGAGTGCTAGCTTTAATCCTTAGCACAAACGAAAACAAACATGAGTAGTAAATAAAAATAAATTTTCTTTACCTTTTGGGTAGCGCCAAAAATAAGAAGGAAGCCCCCTTATATATAGTATATGACTAGGTTTTAAAGAGAGAGAAATGAGAAGAAAATTGTGGAAGATAAAAATAATCTCTCTTTATCCTAATCTTTTCAACAATGATTAGTTACTTAATTAAATTAACAACTAACCAATGTTTGGCCATGTACCTCTAGTCTATATCTTTGTCTAAAATTAATTAATTTATTGCCTCATATATTTGTCTTTAAAATGGCCCAAATATACGTCCAAAATGGAAATGCTGATTTTACCTTTTTCAGACCTAGACTTCATGTGCGATCCTATAGGCCCATTTAAAGTTGGCATTAGGGATAATTAAACCCTAAAGGTTATAAAAAAATCTAGAAAAGTGCTATCAAAATCCAAATTAAATGAGGATATTGTGACACTCATTTGACCTGAAGCAATCTTACATATTCCTTTATCCTAAATGCTGGGATTGCATAAGACATGGAACAATCATCCTTATTTATTTAATCCCTTTTCTTGATATTCTAGTGACACTGATTTATTAGATAAATGATGTCAAACATTATAACATCTGGACATGGCTATACACTTCTTAGTTCACTGATCATGTGACTGATGACATTTTTCTCTCTTTTAGAGAGTGGATAATCCCATCACTTCCCTCTGCTCTCTAACATGAACTAATGAATACCTAATCATACTCATACTTATCATTCTGTGATAAACACATTAGGCATATGTCAAAGTAATTAAAAGTCCATCTAGAGTTTCATAGAGATTTTTGGACTCTAATGTAAGACTTGCAAATGAGAACCACTTTTGACTAAGAACCATGTAGTGTTCCCATTTGTGGATCTAATCTAAATACCATGTCTTAGACATGTATCCATGATCTCTTATTGACATCTCATGTCCTTGTGTTCCTTAGGACAAAACCCACCAAATCAAAACATGCTAGCCTTAATTCATCTACAATTCCCATAGTAGAGACTGACTAGGGTTGTTTAGAAAGAAATCTCTCGCTTCAAAGGTCCTAGAGGTATATTGATGCACGCGTAATATGAGTATATTTCTCACATATTATGCACACATATAGTCGTAATTTCTCCTAAAAATCACATTTTAAACATTTTTAATTGGAAAATTCATTTTAATTTGAAATGTGATTTACGCACAGAAAAGTTCACACCTTTATCGATTATCATCTGTTTTTCTTGATTTTGACTTTTTATGCGATAGTCGATATTACTTGTGATTGGAGACTGATTTTACACAGGTTGATATGGATTAGAGAGACATTTAGGCTCGAAAAGAGATAACATGACCTGGTGTTGAAGAGCACGATCCTGAGCCCAGAACATGAGCACGACTCATGCCATTTGGCACGAGCTGGTGTTGAAATTAACAATTGACACAAATCACATTTTACTCGTGTTTTCATTGTGCCAATTGATTAAAATGCGGGGCAAGACTCATGCCATTTCAGCACGATTGTTTCGACCAATGAAACAGTCAATTCTCACGTTAAAATGGCACGAGGGTTTCATTTCTTCTTTCGTCAGATGTTAGACGACCTTAGGTTTAGTCTATAGCAAGTTTAAGGTTTAAGTTTACATTTTTGCAATCATTTACATGTTTTCCTTAAGTTTAGATTACAACTTCTTGCACCCATTTAGATTTCACGCATCCTTTTACATTTCTTGTTAAAGTTCTTTAGTTTTCTGTGATTTACAATTTTTGTTGTTGAATTTATGATGCGATTTTATCTTCTTGCAGGTTTACATTTGGGTTTTTGCTTCAGATCGAGTTTACAAACTTTCCATTTCATTTTCAGTCGTTGCTTTTACGATTTATTGCACTTTACTGTTTGGTTGTTGTTGATTTAATATTTCTAATTATGTTTTAGATTGGGTTTTTATATTTTCTTGCTGATTTTATGTTTTGAATACTTTTAATTGATGTTTTGTTTAGTATTGATTATTATTTATATTTAATTGCAATGAAATTTCAGTTGTTATTCATGTTTCTTGTGGTTTGGTTTTATTCACATGTGTTTAGTTTCTTGCATTTATATTTTACGCGTATTTATGATTTAATTGCTATTAATTTTGATTAGATTAGTTTTTAAATCGATTGAAATTGGCTAGACTGGACATTCTGACAAACAATTATGACGCGTATGATTTTTAGATTTGATTTTCCCTAAGGTACGATACTTGGGTTGACTTTTTACTTCCCTTATTACTTGACTGTGTAAGCTTGTGCATATTAAACGTCACTTAGGTTTAGGATGCACCAAGTTTTTGGCGTCGTTGACGAGCATAAATTGGCTATTAGTCATAGTGTTTGATTTATGAGGTCAGAGGGACCAGTCTTTTACTTTTCTGCATTATTTGCATGCTTTTCCTTGTTTTTGTTCATTTTTGCGTGTTGCTGATTTTGCTTTTAGTTTGTTGTTATTGCCTGCTTGTTGTTCATTTTTTCTTGTTGATTTACATGTTGTGTCTTTTGTTCATATTTGCATGTTTCGATTGCTTTTTGCGTATTGTTGTTGCTTGTTTTGTGATTAATTTTGCTTGTATTTGTTTTTGATTTTGCTTGTTTAGTTGTTTTCTTGTTTACGTTATGTTTTTGGTATGTTCTGTTTATTTTTCTGTTTTTGATTTTGTTTTTGTATATATTTGATTTTTCCTTTGTTTTAGTTAGTTTTTATATTCTTGCCTAGTTTGTTATCGTTAGTCGCTTAGGATTTGTTTCGTCTTAGTCTCTCGTTGCAGTGTATGCACACTCATACAAGAAGCAAGACGAAGAAGTCAAAAAAAGTCGCTACCAGTAGCAGACCGGTGAAAATTCTGCTGGACTCTTCCAACAGTTCTAACTCAAGAGCGCACACACGTTTGAGTGATCAAGGTATAGATATGGCGGAGAATCCAGGAAACCCAGGGGTCCATTTACCTCAGCCGCGCACCATTATAGATTATGCCAGACTGCCCATTTATGGGATGGATCATGTTATCACTAGACCTAGGATAACTGCCAATAATTACGAGATTAAGCTGTAGAAAATCCAGAATGGTCTAGAGTCAGGTGCAGTTTGGGGGAAAGCCGTATGAGGATGCAAATTCTCATATGAGCAGCTTCTTGGAGATCTTGGATGCGTTCAACATCAATCACGTGTTCGAGGATGCCAAATGACTAATTCTCTTTCCTTGTTCTTTGCGGGACAAAACACGCTCATGGTTTTGCAGTCTTCCTTCTGGTTCGATCAGCACTTGAGACCACCTCTGTCATCTTTTTTACGAAAAGTACTTCCTACCAGCTTGATCACCACATTTATGTGCAAAGATTACAAAATTTTTGCAGTTTGCATAAGAGAGTTTGGGTGTAACTTGGGAGCTTTAAGGAACTCCTTCGTAGATGCTCACACCACGGGTTGGAGTCATAGTTGCAAGTAGAAACTTTCTACAACAGGCTTATGTCGAAAATGAAGAAAGCTTTGGATTCAGTTTTTGGTGGATCCAGGCTGCATAAGAGTCTAGAGGAGTACATGGCACTTATTGAGGATATGACATTAAACAGCTATGCTTGGAGCAATAGAGTTGAAAGACCTATGAGACCTCCAGATTCTCAGCCTTCAACTACCTTACAGGTGGACCACATTACATCTCTTGAGGCACAGATGATGGTCCAAGGTAAACAAATTGAGGAGTTCACTAGGTTATTGAAGGAGCAAGTTGTTGGTGGATGTTAAGTGCCTAGAATTGTTCACTATATTATGTGTGGTGGTGACCACTCTACGGAGACCTGTTACTACACGGCTTACTCTGACGACGACCCACCATATACCTATCCCTCGAGTCCAACTATGGAGAGAGTAGAGTACATTGATTTGAGAACACCATTCCAGTCACACCCACTGAGATACTCTCATTATTCTCAGCCACATCTATCATCATAATCAGCCTTCTTTTTCACATTTGTTTTCATGCCATCAGTCATCTTCCCATTCGTACTATTCTTCTTATCAGTCGCTTCTGTATTCATCTTCTTCCTTTCAAACTCCTCCCAGACTTCCACCTCCTCCTCCTAGAGATATCCTTACTTACCATCGTATGCCAAAAATCAACCTACCTCCAGTAACTTAGGACCTACCACTGCCAGTGGTGGCATCTTAAGCACTTGGTAGAGAGAGGATAAAGGGTTGATAAGTCAAGAGGAAAGTGAGGACTTGAAACACCAACATTGAGATTTACAGATGACTCTAAAAAATATTAAGTATCAGATGAGTGAGATGGCACAACAGCTTGGTTTTAGGCCACAGGATTCGCTACCTAGTAGCACTGAAAAGAACCTAAAGAGCAGGTTAGTGCTGCTTTTTTGCAATTCGAGGAGTTTCCTACTCGTTACCAGTCTGCAGTTGGGGTAGAGGAGGAGCTAAGATACGAGGATTTATACCTTGGTGGAGGAGATGTTGTAACTGTCGCATCCCAGCAGGTAGAGGAGGATGAGACCTTAGTCACCAGAGTTACTAGAAATTTTGTTAGTACTCTCACTATTCTGGTAAAACTGTCTGACCCCAAAAGTCTTTCCATTACTAGCTACTGCAACGAGATGTTTGTTGGAAATTTGCTGGTTGATAGCAGGTCGAGCATTAACATCATGCCGTATACAGTTTTTAGTCAGCTATAAGGGTTTGAGATGCATGCATTTACGACTTGCCTTCAGTTGGCTGATAGATCTATCATTTCGGCTAGAAGGATAGTGCGTGATATCCTTATACGAGTTGATAATCTCGTATTTTGGGTTGATTTTGTGGTAGTGGATTCCCAGAGTTTAGAGCATTTGCTGATTTTCGGACTACCTTTTCTAGTCACAGCTCAGGCTTTGCTTGATGCCAGACATGGTCACTTCACTCTGGGAATGGATGATAAAATTTTTACCTACACCTTCCCACAGTCCAGATCTTTAAAGAGAGCCTTTAAGTGTAGTAGTCCTGCTTATTATGTGTCCCAGACAATAGAAGTTGGATTGCAGTAGGTTACGCACCACGACGAGCCCTCTCTAAACGTATGTTCATTATAATTAATGGGAGATGTAGAGGCTAATGATCGCTCTTGCTAGATGGATTTTCTGGCCAATGTTTCAATGTTAGATCATGGAGTGAGAGTGGGTGGTGTTATGTTGCAGTTCGGTTTAGATTGCCTTGAGGACTATGTAGTCTTTGCTCTAGAGTCGTCCATTTATTTGCCTCGTGATTTACATGGTGAGATCCAATTGTTAAATGAGGAGAGAGATAAAATCTTTGATATTCTGCATAGATACATTGGTAGAGCAGGAGGATGACAACCCTCTTGCCAATTTCCTTGACTGCGTCAGTTTCTATCTTTATAAATATGTGAATAGTTATAGATACGCGTCTTTCATTTGATTTTTGCCTTTGTTTTATGCTTTTCATTTGATTTTAGTCTTTTGATACCTAGGATTAGATCTTTTTTCTGTGGATATGACCTGCATTTGAGATGGATTTTGGGAGTTGTTGGTGTTTCAGATGTTTTTACAGGCTCTAACGCGATTGGTAGTTGTCTGGTAGATTTTTGATGCATTTTTGCATCAAAAATCTGTTGTGCAGTGGCTCAGCACGTTATTCGTGTTGTTGCCATGAGGTCGTGCTGAGTTTCTAAGAGCAAGACCCGTGCTCTTGATGAGCACGACCCGTGTTCTTGATTAGCACGACCCGTGTTCTTGATGAGCACGACCTCATGCTCATAACGGCAAACCCTAATTTCAATTTGGACAATGGCATGACGCTCATGCTGTTGGCATGAGCTTGTGCTAGCGAACCCTAAATCGCCATGAGTCGTGCCGATCTTGGCACGATCATGTCAAAACTTTACCGATAAATACGACAGCCTTCATTTTTCATTCCAGAACACCTTAAACTCTCAGCATGCTGCCAAACTTCCTTCAAACACGCCCCAGGCCGATATTTAAGCACGCCCTACCCTACAAACAACCTAAAACACATTCCTACACACTCCTAATGCATTTCCTCGCTTTATTTCCTTCGATTTCATCCAACATGACAACTTTCTCTTCTTGCAAAAGACGAACAGATTGAGCCGAACACCAATATTTACACTTTAATGATGACGCACAGTGGGTAAGGTTCACTCTTTTATCCTCTCGGCCTATTCATATAGAAAGATTTATTGATTTTGAGGTTTTGAGAGAATCAAGGGTGGATTTAGATACGTCGGATTTGTAGTTTCGAGGAGGCCTAATTGAATATGTAAAGATGGATGAGCAATTAGTATTGTGTAAGGAGTTGTTCTTGGAGTTTTTTACGAATTTGAGTGTGGATTTTTCGAATAAAATTTTTCGCTTTAGGCAAGTAACTGAATGACATGTTTGGTCTTTTGGTAGATTATAGAGAGTTATGAAAGGGACTGATAGTATAGAGAGATCTATTGTAACGCCCCAAAAATTTGTCTATGCTAAATTGAGATAAAGAATCATGATATCGATTGAAATGAGAAGTATAAATGTTGTAGTCGAGTGGAATTATAAAGGTGAGATGAGGTACATTTAGAAGTTTAATTAGATTGTAATCTAATGTGCATTCATGGTAATGAATGAGTAATAATGTTAGAAGGTGTTAAAGATACCTTGGTATAAGTATCGTGGAAATTGGAAGATGAATCGGAGAAAATTTAAGAAAGGAAGATGAACAAATTGATATATGTTAAGGTTTGATTTG
>CANYCX013698981.1:0-15080 GCA_948193385.1 Breynia disticha f. nivosa
TCTTGTAAATTAAAATGTAATCAACTGCTTCCTCCTGTAAAATAAGACATAATATAAGTAATAACATATTTATTTTCACCAAAGTATATAGAAAACTTATCAACAATAGGTGCAAAAATATGTTAGAATATGTTATTATCAGGTCATCTTCATACTGCAACTAGCCGTGTCAGCATTAATAGCATGACGACTTTTTAATCTAATCCGTGCAGGAAAAGTTCATATACGTCCATATATTTGTTAATAATGTTTCATGTGCTGGGTCCCCTATTATTAACAAAGCTAGGATTTTTCAACGCAGTTGGATGTCTGATTTGGAAAAATGACTAGTCAAACTTTTTAGGGGACATCTAAGTGTTTGTAAGTAGATGAAGATCAGTTTAGTTTCAAGAAGTTTGTCGCAGGGCTGAAGCATATTTTTGGCTTTCAAAGATGTTTAATAAACTCATATTCATTGAGTCACTTGTAGTTTTGAGTTTGTTAGGGAGTACAAGATTTGCACTTGCTAGCCTGCCTCAGAATGAAGGTAATTTTTCTCAAATTTGCTGCTTTCTGTTTTGGTGTGAGATTTAGTTAGTTGTAACTAGGTGGGGAACCGATATTATTCCGAATCGTCAAATGATCTGGTTCAAATATTGACTGGTTTGTGGGATGGATGTGATGTAGTGGATGCTTTGAATGAAATGGCGCGAAAAATGGGAGCAACTAACTGGACTTTCTCTGCTGATTCTTGTGGAGATGTGGTCAGTCCTTCTGTACCTACTGATCCTGAGAGGAACATTACTTGTAATTGCGGATTCGAGAACAACACCTGTCATGTTATTGCACTGTATGTTCTTCACAGTTTCTAGTTATGTTTACTTCCCAGTATTTTATGGCTTCTAGCTGTCGCTAGTTTCTTTTTGAACTAATTCCTGTAGGACTTGAATTTCAGGGAAATTAAACGCTTTAGCTTCCCGGAGAACTTCCACCAGAGCTCTCACGGCTCCGTTATCTTGAGCGCATGTGAGTTTATACAGAGAAATTCTAGCACATTTTCTCTTCTGCTAAGAGATCATTTTTCATATATTTTCTCTTAGACTTGGTTTTTAATCTTTTAGCTGTCACTACTGCAGCAAAATAGGCAGAGATATTCTGTTCTGTTTCTTCATTTCTATGAAATGAGAGAATATTCTTTCTGGAATTCTAACTCAGCTTTGGTTGGCTTGCAGTGATTTTGCTTACAACTACTTTAGTGGTTCTATACCTCGTGAATGGGGTTCATTGCCGCTGAAGTTCATGTAAATGTTATTCTCTTCTGGTTCATTTTCCTTCACTTAATTGACTGCAACACATAAAACTGTGTCACATGGTTGATTTGTGCAGCTCTCTTCTTGCAAACCGGTTATCAGGAAATATTCCTAGCCATTTGGAAAATTTCACTAGTTTGACATATTTGTAAGTTCTAGATTTTTCTGTTGATCCCGCCTCTCTGTCAGAAATTTCAGAGCATTACTCATATTATTTTTGTGAAATGTTGAATTGAAATTGATAAGCAGAAAGAAGACAAATATTGAAGGAGCTCTGTTGATTCCATTCACTTTTTAAAACAACTTCTTGATTGCTGGCAATTTCTAATACAATTTATGAATACACAATTATCACATTACACATGCAACAATTTGATTTTTGCAATGTTTGTGTCATAAATAATGATATTTGACACAATTACTACATGCTTAATACTGATTAAGATGAATTGCACATCCTTTTACGGATAACAACTGGATGAGAAATAATTTCCTAATTTTTAGGAGTCATGCTCCATGTTCTGAACACAAGTACTCAATTGTCTGTTTACAAGGAACCTTGAATTAAACCAATTTTCTGGAACGATACCTCGTCAGCTTGGGAATTTGGTTAACTTGAAAACTTTGTAAGTGATTCCGTAAACAGTTAATTCCTATATTTTTTTTAATTATCCTTGCATCACAGTATTGGATTTTTTTTTTTGACATCAAGTTTTGTGCTTTTGTAGGATGCTGTCCTCCAATAATCTGAGTGGAAATTTTCCAATTGAACTATCTGGTCTGAATAACCTGACTGACTTGTAAGCATTTCAGAAGGCATCATAGCTGTACTCAACAAGGTTTTATATATATACAAGGCATGATAAAGTTTTTGTTTTTTGACATCATGCAGACGAATAAATGATAACAACTTGAATGGGAGTATACCAGATTTTGTCCAAAACTGGAAGCAACTGACTAGATTGTAAGATTAAGGTTACTTGTTCCTTCTTTTGTTTCAATGATTAAACATAAATGAGACACTAAAGAGCTGCTTTCCTATTTTGATAATCGATGCAGAGAAATGCAAGGTAGTGGAATGCAAGGCCCTATACCGCTATCCATCTCTACTTTAAAAAACTTGAAGGACCTGTGAGTGAAAGACTTGCTCAATGATTTTAATACAGGAACTAGTTTTTTTTTTTCTCGCAGAATCTGCTACTTTGACATTCATATATTGAGAAATTTCATGATTCACTTTCTTTAGATTTTTTTTTCTCTTTTGATGAAAATGCTGGAAAATGGTTATGTGCAGGAGGATCAGTGACATAAATGCCACAGATCACGCTTTTCCTGATCTGAGAAACGTTACAGGTCTTTCACGGCTGTATGTTCGCTACTTTTCACAAGTTGTTTATTGATGCATAATGTTATTGACTTATTGTGTAACTAACATCTCTGCTATAGCTGACAATTCATTTATTGTTAGGATTTTGAGGAAGTGCAATTTAATTGGAGAATTCCCTTCATACATGTGGGTATCTGAAACAATAAGAGTATTGTAAGTATGATCTGTGGGATTTTGTTATTGTTTCATTAGCTTTTTTGTTTGCAACTTTGCTGTGACTAATAGTCTGGAAAACTGTACATCATACATCTAACAACTTAACGTTTTACAGTTTCAAATCAATTCCATACATAGTTATATACATTAGATGGCTGGTTTATTGATATCTGCAGACATAACTGTAATATAATCATTGAATTCAACCACTTAATAGGCAAGTAATTCTAAATGATTCATGTATAACGTCTTAGACTTCTCATATCTCATGTTTTCTTCAACAGGGATCTGAGTTTTAACAAATTGCAAGGGCCAATTCCCAGTGGACGACCGCCAACAAAATTAGTATTTGTGTAAGTGTGGAACTGAGACCTGTAATTGCCGGTAAATGCCGTTTATTAGAAATGCTAACTGTTTTGTGTTCGCTTGGTCAGCTTTTTAACTGGCAATTCTTTCAGTGGAAATATCCCATTCTTTAGGAGCGGAATGAATGTGTACGTATGGTGTTTCATTGGCTACTCGAGCTTTCTATTCTTTCTTTGAGAACATATCTTATATTTCCATGTATGTGCCTTACTGCTTATTGTAGATTCCTAGCCTAATTAGAACAGCTTATAAGCTGTGTTTTTAAGAATATGCCAAATATGCATACTTGAACATAAAAATTCTAGGCAGTTACTTTTTTCTGTATCTTTCCTGGAGTATACTTAGGATCACCGTCCTTTGTAATTTAGCTTTTATGTTGTTTGGTAGAAACTGAATTTTCATAGACGTTTTTGTCTGACGTGATGAGTGCTTTTCTGTTCTAATCTTTCCTTTTACTTGTAGAGATCTTTCATACAACAATTTCACAAGGCAAAACTCTGAGCAGCCAGGTTGCCAGCAGATAACGTCAGTGTTCTTTCCCTCTTACTGTATATATTGCTTCCTTAATTATCTCATTTAACAAATTTTCTGCAGGACATTTAAATTATTGCTTTATTGTTTGTTCTTTTACAGGGAAGTGAATCTAAACTTGTTCCGAAGTTCTTCAATGGAAAATGACATGTAATTTTTCCCACTCTTACATTGATATATTTGTTGCATGATGTCCAATTCTACAAATGTGAGATTTTTTGTTTACATCAAAATCAACTTCTCTTGTAAACAATTATTCAATATGCCTCTTCAATGAAGTTAATAAATTTTATCTTGTTGTCAGAGGAGGAGCATGCGTGGAAAATTATAGTTGTCCAAGATGTAAGTATGCTCACTGCTAATTCAATTACAATGAATTGAATGAGCATGATTGTTTGACCTTTGATTTAAATCGACTGTCTTAGTAGTATTCTATAAATGCCTTCTGTTTAGCTGTCGGTTAATGTGAAAGTCTCCTGACAGATTCACATTCTCTGTACATTAACTGTGGTGGAGGAAATGTGAAAATAAATGGTACCAACTACGTAGGAGATGACGTGGTTGCTGGTGGAGCTGCTGCATTCTATCGGAGTGACGACGGTTGGGGATTTAGCAGCACAGGAGACTTCATGGATGACAATGATTTCCAAAACAAAGCTTACATCTATATGGATAATTCAACGTCATCAAACCTTGGTGAATTGTTCAGGACCGCACGCCTTTCTCCTCTTTCACTCGCTTATTATCATCACTGTTTGCAAAATGGGAATTATACTGTGAGTCTACACTTTGCTGAGATCCAATTCCAGAATGATGATACATATAAAAGCCTTGGACGACGCGTATTTGATATCTATATTCAGGTATGCAGTGGCATGATATTTATAACCTTATTCTTCTGCTGCAATCAATCAAATTTAGATATATGTCGTGTCTAGTAGATTAACTCAAGCCAATGACATCGTTTAAAAACTTAAACTGATTGATAGAAATGCTCAGATCATATTACGCTGGAGAATGTTAACTGTACAGATGAGAATGAAAACTAAGTTTTTTTAACTTTTGTGTTGCTGACTCCTGCAGAACAAACAAGTGGAGAAGGATTTCAATATGGAAGCTGAAGCTTCCGGGGCAATGAAGCCAGTTACGAAAAGGTATAACGCCTCAGTCACAAATGGAGTGTTGGAAATCCGATTATATTGGGCTGGCAAAGGATCTACTAGAATACCTGTGATTGGAGTATATGGTCCACTAATATCAGCTATCAGTGTAGATCCTAGTAAGTGATTTTTTATGAAGTTAAATTTTACGACTAAGAAGCATTTTTGGTACAGTGTAGTTGCTTTTCTTGGTTTCTTGCTTTACTGTTATTGCATTCTAAAAAGCACTGTGTCTTTGCTGGCTCCACTCTGCAGACTTCAAGCCTCCTTCGGAAGGGAGTACAAACGTTGCGGCAATAGTTGGTGGAGTTTTAGGATTCTGTTTCCTGTTATTGGGATTAAGCATCCTTTGGTGGCGACGTTGTTCAGGAGCCAAGAATCTGAAGAGAAAAGGTGAGTGATGTTTTAGACTGTAAAACTGTTAGTTTATGCTCAAATGGAATGCTGGCATCAAGTTTGACTGAATTCGGTCCATAAGGATTAGTTTTGTTTCTTGGCAATGATGTCAAATTAGCAGAATTTATTCAGACCAGCAGATGATCTGTTGTTTTAATATCTGTTGCAAATGAAATTTTCCATGTTGGCAGATTTCGAAGGAACAGAATTCCAAACAGCATCTTTTACTTTAAAGCAAATCAAAGCTGCAACTAACAATTTCGATTCCGCAAACAAAATTGGAGAGGGTGGATTTGGACCAGTTTACAAGGTATATTTTCTTGTCCTGGTAGTAACAAGATTTCATCTATTTGAATGTTGACATGTATCTAGTATAACTATTTTTATCGCTCGGATGCAGGGTTTTTTAGCTGATGGTACTGTAGTTGCTGTGAAGCAACTCTCATCAAAATCAAGTCAAGGAAATCGTGAATTCTTGAATGAGATAGGAATGATTTCATGTTTACAGCATCCGAATCTCGTGAGACTTCATGGATGTTCTATAGAAGGAGATCAGCTGTTACTAGTGTATGAATACATGGAAAATAACAGCCTTGCTCGTGCTTTATTTGGTAAGCAAATCAAACGATTTAAGCATCAAAATTTCTCATTGAAACATTGCAATGGATTGCTGTCTGATATGAAATAGTCCTAGGTTAATCTTTAAAATATGATTTGTGATGCAAATTAATTTCCTGGAACCATTACCGTTTCAGAGCCAAGTAAAAGCAATCTGAAATTGGACTGGGAAACAAGACAAAGCATTTGTCTGGGGATAGCCAAAGGTCTGGCCTTTCTGCACGAAGAGTCAAGACTCAAAATTGTTCACAGGGACATCAAAGCTACCAACGTTCTACTGGACAAAGATTTAAAGCCTAAAATATCAGATTTTGGTTTGGCAAAACTCGACGACACTGATAAGACTCACATAAGCACTAGAGTGGCTGGAACTATGTATGTCGCAGTTCTTTCTTCCTTCGTATACTTTTTATTCACGTTCACAGATGTTTTGAACGAACTATGACTTGACTTTTGACATGCAGAGGATATATGGCTCCAGAATATGCACTGTGGGGTTATCTGACAGACAAAGCCGATGTGTATAGTTTTGGAATTGTGGCATTAGAAATTGTTAGCGGGAAGAATAATATGAGTTATGGGCCAGGCAACAACTGCGCTTGCCTTTTAGATTGGGTAATTTACAGATATTTAACTTCAACTCAAAAGCTCTCTTCATACTGTAATAATCCATTTTTTTAGCTTGAGGTCTTTTTAATCTGTGTTCTGATATGGATATGATTGTGTTGCAGGCTTGTCATTTACAGCAAAGTGGAGAACTTCTAGAGATAGTTGACAAGAATCTGGGAACTGAGTTTAACAAAGAAGAAGCAGAAAGAATGGTGAAAGTGGCTCTATTATGCACAAATGGTTCCCCGACGTTAAGACCAACTATGTCTGATGTGGTGAGCATGTTAGAAGGAACTAAAACGATCCAAGTCGAAATTCCCGAGGCAGACAGTTATAATAACGACTTGAGGTTCAAGGCATTAAGAGATCATCGTAAAATATTGAATAGTCAGAGTACACAAAGATCACTCAGGTCAGATCAAAACCACTCCACTGTTTCCGGCAACGACTTGTACCCCGTCGATGCCGACGTAAGGTATACAAGGTCTGAAAGCGAGACAGACCATTCTAAACAGATGGATAGCATAACTATGACATCATTTCCATCTGTTACTGCTTCATCAACAAATTCTCCACAAGACCTCTATAAAATCAGCGTGAATTCACAATAGTGCACATAGGTATGTTTAAGTGCTACATGGACATATTTGCTTCTTCTTCTTCTTCTGCTGGTGTACGTAAAAGAAGCCATTTACTGATTGGTTCTGTGAAGCCGACTGGTTTTGGGCACTATAATGAACGGCTAATGTCGTTTATGAGTAAATGGCTGTTAGACGACCAAGTTCATAGTCATTGTAATACAAAGATATTATAGTTACAGAAATTAATAGTGAATTTTCTTGGATGCTATCGCTTGGCTCCAACGCATAACAGATTATTCTGTTGATTGATGATAAAGAAGTTTTCTGATTCTGTGTTTTACTTGTCAAAACTATGTGGTGACTGCTTTCTCTGTTAAGCATGCAGTCACAAATTGTTACACGTCAATTTTTCACTCATTCGTTGAATGCCAATGCGATCTTTCTTGCTTTAATTTTCTACAGGAAAAGAAGAAGAGTCCAAAGTTGATAAAACCACCTGGCAAAAGCATACTCAATTACAAAGCACATTGTTTGACAATGCAAAACAGTTATAACAAAATAAACAATGGCTACCAATTATATCAGTACGTCAGGAGCTTTATTTATATGACATCTGTAAATAATATGATCCATTATCCATGAACTAGATGTATCGAAATATCCATTGACAATTCAAAGCTGTTGGACCATAAAGTTTGATTCCTTGTGAAAAAAAAACATGCCAACTTTTGTGTTCTGAACTTATAATAATATGCATGATTGATACATAGCAATTCCAAAGTTTGAGGCAGTAAGAAACTCTACGACAATTCATATCATAAACGAAAGACAGTTTTTATTATGAAGTTTTTACTCTTATATATGTTCATACCAGTTTTATGTTTGTGTTGCTTTGAGTTGCAAATATTTTCTGCTGCTGCTAGTCTGCCTCAAGATGAAGGTATAATATTCTTGTTACTTTCTTGTTGCTAATATGGAGGATTCCCTCTTTGTTAGTTTCTGGAAATGTGACTACAGCATGTTTCTCTGTTTATGGTTTGTGACACAGTGGATGCTCTGAATCAAATTACTAGGAAATTGGGAGGGAACTGGAACTTCAATGCTGATGCTTGCGGAGAGCTCGTTGTACCTGATCAGTTAACTGATGCTCAGATTGAGAGGAACATTTCTTGCAATTGTGGATTCTCAAACAATACATGCCACATCATATCCCTGTAAGTCTTCTCTTTATTTCAGTGAAGAACAAAGTTTTTGATCTATTTCCAGAGAAAATCCCTGATTGTTGCATTCAACAATCTCCAGTCATGTTCTGTTCGACGTGGAGTATTCTGCAAATATTGAACCCATATACCATGAAATGAAACAATTAGTGATTCTTCAATTCATGCTTTCATAAAGCTAAATCAGAATTTTGTTGCATTTTAGGGCAATCAAGCGCTATAGTCTTCCAGGACAACTTCCACAGGAACTAGTCAAGCTTCCTTATCTCGAAAACATGTGAGAATGCTTGTAGATATTCTTTTCTTTCAGGTTTTGTCATTCAATTTCATGACAGGTGATCTTTATGCCTTATGGCTTCGCAGTGATCTTGCTTACAACTATCTTAGTGGTTCAATACCGACGGAATGGGCTTCACTAAAAGGTTTAAAACAAATGTAAGCTATCATGATCATCTCATAGTTCCTGGAAATTTTTAGGATCACAATATTTCGAATATATTTCTCTGAAGTTGCTTCAATGCAGCTCTCTGCTCGCAAATCGTTTATCTGGAAGCATTCCTAGTTACTTGGGGAACTTTACCAATCTTACATACTTGTAAGTCATTATCTATGAAGCCTATTTGATTCCAAAGTAATGTGCCATCTGGATTTTGCTTTCTTTCAATTCTATTAAGTGCGAATTTTTTTCATTTTATCGGAATGCTAGTTGCTGTCTGGTCCTCAGAACTATGCACTTACCTTATGTGTTGTCAATATATATTTTTTAAAGTATGTGACAATCTCAATTAGCAATCTTAATGTCTGTTAGAAGCCTTGAAGAAAACTACTTCGCTGGAATGCTACCTCCGGAGCTCGGGATGCTAGTTAACTTGAAAACTTTGTAAGGAATTTCCTGGATTCATGTCTTGTGGAATAAAATGTTACCCTTCAGTGCACTTTTCGGAACGTTAAGTTAAAAGGGTTCTTTTTTTTTTTCTGCAGGATTCTGTCTTCCAATAACTTGAGTGGTAGCTTACCAAGTGAATTAGCTGAGCTGAAGAACCTGACTGATTTGTAAGCTTTATTAGTGAATACACAATCATATGTACGTATTCCATGAGAAGTACAAATAACATGAAGCCATTTTTGCTGTAAATGCAGTAGGATCAATGACAACAAGTTCAACGGAAGCATACCGAATTTTATACAGAGTTGGAGGCAACTTAACAGGCTGTAAGATATTGGATTTGTAGAAGTCACACACTTCTGTTCCTTGAAATGTTCTAGCCATTGACTTGATAATGATTTTCTGCAGAGAATTTCAGGGTAGTGGACTTCAAGGGCGCATTCCGATGACCATCTCTGTTTTAAACCAATTGACAGATTTGTGAGTGGAAATTTCTGTAATTCTGTTGACTGATTACAAAATTTTTCAGTAACTTTATTATGGAAGGAACGTTTCATGATATTACTCTTCTATGCAGGAGGATAAGTGACATGAGTGGAGCAACTCAGCCTTTTCCAAATCTGACTAGAATAACAGGACTCAAACGACTGTATGTTTTCCTCTCTTGAAGGTTTATTGAGTTCACTTATCTATTTTATGACTATTTCATCTGACTTTATCAATCATTTGACTTTCAGAATCTTGAGAAACTGTAATATTTCTGGAGAAATCCCATCATACATTTGGCAAATGAATGAGCTGCGGACTTTGTAAGAACTATAAATCTGCTTTTCTCATCTTCAATAATATTTATTTAATCAACATTAATTTCAGGTTTCTATTAAATAAGAGCATTAAACATGCAGGCTTTCAGAGTACTCTCGAATCAGTGATATCTACTAGCAATTTACTAGAAATACTATCTAATACCTTAGAACACAAGGAATGATAATGGAATGGAAGTGCCTTTTGTATTTATTTGAAAGGAGAATTGCGAAATATATTCATTTTTTTTTGTGTATGTTGCAATTTGGACAGGGACCTCAGTTTTAACAAGTTAATAGGGGAACTTCCTACCTCCATTAACAGCGCAAGCCTTATATTTGTGTAAGTACTAAAACCAAATCTGTACAAGGCATGAATTTGATAGTTTGCAGCACGCTAATCACTTGTGCTTAATCAGGTTTTTAAGTCACAACTTGCTTACTGGAAACATCCCAATCATCCGAAGAGGAATAGATGTGTGTGTATCTCTTCTCTCATATATCGTTCAAAGATTCTGTTCTTTGTGTATCGTGCAGAAAAAATTTGTAATCTCAAAATGGTTATGATGTCTACCTTCATCGTGTAGGGATCTTTCATATAATAACTTCACTAGGCAAAGCCCGAGCCAGCCTGCTTGTCAACAAACAAGGTTAGTCATGTCTGCTTCTTCTATGATCCGCCTTTTCCATTCCGGCGCGAGGAGAAGTGAATGTTTCATCTTCTTCTCATTCTAATGTACAAATTTATTGGATAATAATTTTTTCATTGTGGGTTTTGGTCCCTTTTTTAGGGATATAAGGTTGAACTTGTTCCGAAGTTCTTCAATGGGGAATGACTTGTAAGTTTCTTTTCTTACTTTATTGTTCTTGCAATCTGCAATTTTATTATTTTGTGCAAAGAAAATAGAAAGAATTTAAAGAATCAATAGCTAAAGCATTCTTGTTTTGGTTCTGGTACTTTGGTTTTTAATCTGTTCTTTTCTTGACTGAAACAAGGCAAGGGGCATGCATGGAAGAATTGACATGTAATAAATGTAAGTTATTTTTTTTCTCTGGATTTCGATCGGCGAAGCCACAAATATATATTTCCAAACACAACCTTTTTTCTTCTGGCAGATTGGCATAATCTGTACATTAACTGTGGTGGAAATACTGTGAGAATTAATGAGAGTTCATATGAAGGAGATTCTTTTATCGATGGTGGTACTGCAACATTTTATGAAAGCTCTACTAACTGGGGACTTAGTAGCACTGGAGACTTCTTGGGTGATAATGATGACAGGAACATAGGATCGTACACAAAATCTATATCCTCAACAAGCCTTGATGAATTGTACAGCACTGCACGTCTTTCCCCTCTCTCACTCACTTATTATCGACGTTGTTTAGAGAATGGAAGTTATTCTGTGAGGCTGCATTTTGCAGAGATAGAATTCACAAATGAAACAAGTTACTTTAGTCTTGGAAGGCGTATATTTGATATATACATTCAGGTAATAAATCAAGCCGAGGCCTGATTTTACTCGGCCTTGTTTCACTAATTTGCAAGAAACTGGCTATGGTGGATTTGATATTGCAGGACAATTTAG
Source organism: Breynia disticha f. nivosa (assembly GCA_948193385.1). NCBI lineage: Eukaryota > Viridiplantae > Streptophyta > Magnoliopsida > Malpighiales > Phyllanthaceae > Breynia > Breynia disticha. The sequence goes on from CANYCX013698981.1 coordinate 11,592, forward strand.
TAGAGAAAGATTTCAATATTGAAGCACAAGCTTCCGGAGCTCTTAGTCCCGTCACGAAGATGTATAATGCTACCATCTCAGATGGTGCTTTACAGATACGTCTTTACTGGGCTGGCAAAGGTACTGTGAGGATTCCCACACTGGGAGATTATGGACCCCTAATATCAGCTATTTCGGTTGATTCAAGTGAGTGATTGTTCTTAATCTCTCTTATGATAATGATCATGTGCTGTTAATACCCTCATGTTGACGTTGTCATCTCGACCAGTTAGACCATAATGTTCTTACAAAAAGTTACCTGCTGGATGTGAAACTGTACTTTTTTTTTATTTTATTTCCAGAAAACAGCTTCTCTAACATAATGGAGATCGAGAAAAACTTAAACTGATGTTAGTGGAAGAAGAAGAAGAATTACGCCTATTTATTTTGCATACTTCATTGTTTGATCGACATTGTCAGAAAGTTGGAATGTGGTTTTGCCAATGCCTTCCAGTGTGATTGGTTTTAAACTGTTTGCATCATTTTAAGCATAGATTTGGTAGCTTTATCAATTCTTTTGTCAGATTTCAAACCTCTATTTGCTGGAAGGAAGAAAAATGTTGTTCCAATTGTGATTGGTGTAGTGGGATCATGCCTCGTGCTTATAGCAGTCGGTATCCTTTTCTGGAGATACCATTCGAAAAGAAAGAGCCATAAGCAACAAGGTTAGAATTATTTCTTATGATCGCTCAGCCAGACAGTTGTGCATATATAGCATTGTAATGAATGCTTTTCTTTTCATCTTTGTATGCACCAGACATGCAAGAGCTTCAAACAATCTCTTTCACCTTAAAGCAAATCAAAGCTGCCACTGACAATTTCAATACTGCAAATAAAATTGGAGAAGGTGGATTCGGACCCGTATATAAGGTAGTTTTCTTTGCTTTCCCTTGCTTTTTTGTTGTGATAATACATCACCCTGTAACAGAAGTCATACTAAGGATTTCATATAAAAATTCTCTATGATATGCAGGGTTTGTTAGCTGATGGTACTATGATTGCTGTGAAGCAACTTTCCCCCAAGTCTGGCCAAGGCAACCGTGAATTTTTGAATGAGATTGGTGTCATTTCGTGTTTGCAGCACCCAAATCTTGTGAGACTCCATGGATGTTGCATTGAAGGTGATCAACTGCTGCTAGCATACGAGTATCTGGAAAATAATAGCCTTTCTCGTGCATTGTTCGGTCCTCAGCATTGCCAAATCATATTGGATTGGCCTACAAGGCAAAAAATTTGTGTAGGTGTAGCCAGAGGATTAGCTTTTCTGCACGAGGAATCGAGACTAAAAATTGTTCATAGGGACATCAAAGCTACCAATGTTCTTCTTGACAAGGATCTGAACCCCAAAATATCTGATTTTGGGTTGGCTAAACTTCATGAAGAGGAGAAGACTCACATCAGCACCAGAATTGCTGGAACAATGTAAGTCACTCTCTCTGACAAAATGTTTGGTTTTGAACTTTGAAATGCATTTTGAACTGCATGATTTTGATGTGCAGAGGATATATAGCACCAGAGTATGCATTATGGGGTTATCTGACATACAAAGCAGATGTATATAGTTTTGGAATTTTGGCTCTGGAAATTGTCAGTGGGCAGCACAATATGAGTCATGGGCCAGAGAACAATTTTACATGTCTTCTTGATTGGGTAACTTCTGAGAAGCTTTTACAACTGAGAATGCTAAAGTTTTTTGTTTAATATAATAACCTGTTCAAGTTGGATTATGCTATTAAATATCACAGAACATTAATTTCCTATTTTGTTGCTCTTGCAGGCCTGTCATTTGCAGCAAAAAGGGAACCTGTTTGATATAGTGGATGAGAGATTAGGATCTGAACTCAACAGAGATGAAGCAGAAAGAATGATCAAAGTTGCTCTCCTATGCACAAGTGCTTCACCAAGCTTAAGGCCAAACATGTCAGATGTGGTAAACATGCTTGAAGGAACAACCAGTATTCCAGAGTTAAGCCCTGAAGCAAGTAGTTATGATCAAGATTTGAGATTTAAAACCATTCGAGAGCATTACAACCAAATTAACAGCCAAAGCAATGGCACAAGCGAGGATTATAACTCCACGTCGGCCAAGGTTGCAGGAAGTAGTTCCTCCTCTGTCTCTGGCAGTTATGTATGATTGAGGATCAATGAAGACTCGTATTAAATGGGCAGTTCAGATCAGTAGTGACAATCTGATAGCTATAACAATGCTTACAATCTATTTCATATTATGCTGACACTCGTATTCCTCACAGCGCATGTTCACAGGGCATGTTTATCATAAGGTTTGGCTGATTGATTTATTGGTCAAATTGATAATTTAAAAATAATAATAATATTGGTCATAACTTATTTGGAAAAGGCGGAATAAATTTGTTCAAAAGAGAAAATTCAAGTTAAGATGGAGATTTGTAATATATGCTTAGAATTTTTTTATGCTTAATAGACAAATTCAAATTACCTTTGTATATGAGTTGTTTGTTATAAAAATTACAGGTGGAGCTATCAAATTAAACTTTACCTTATCAAGTCACCATTATTGATTTTAAAAATACAATTTTTCATAAATTATTATCAAATTAAATTCTTATTAATATAAGATTGTCATTCGTAACTAGATTAATTACTTCAAGGGTTAAAAAGACTACACTTTGCCTATAAAGTGCTCTCATTTTGGAGATACTTTGTCCTAATTTATGTGAATTTTTTGTTTGAAACTAATTTTTTATTTATATTAATTATTGTTGTATTTTTCTATTTTATTCATATTTATTGATTGATTTAAATATAAAAATAGTTAATGTTTATATATTGGTCAAAAGAGAAATAAATGAAAATTAGTTTATGTACAATAATGTAAAAGAAATAATATTTTTGTGTCATATAAAATGAGATAGAAGGAATATAATATTGGTAAGTGTTTGAGAGCTTCTAAATTTGACTTATTTTTTATGAGAGAGTGTATTTGTGAGAGACAAAATAAGTTTTATTTTTTAATTGTCAAGGTGTATAATTTTTAATATTTATTATTGTTACCAGATATTTGTTGGTCAAAGTTTGCAACTGAGTGGAGTTGGCAACTCCCAACTTAAGGTTGCAATGTTTGAAAATTAATACTTTGCATGTGAAATGACTTGCAACTTGTAATAAATTGTAGGCAGAGTTTCCTATAAATTAAGGCAGGATTTCATTTGTAATGTACAAAAATATTCAATCAAATTTCTCTTGAGTTTAGAAGTTATCATGGTATCAAAGCTCTTTTGAGCCTTGATTTTTTAGTTCTTGGTAGTCTTTGGAGTTTGTAGCCTCTGCAGATTGGAAGATTCAAAGGTGTGATCTTTTCACATATTTCTGTAATCTATTTCTTCGTATTTTGGCATTTGTATCTCTTTGTGGTTACTTGCAGCTAAGAAATGGCTAGTAACAACTCTGAATTTTGCATCAAGTTTACGG
>CANYCX013700004.1:0-12974 GCA_948193385.1 Breynia disticha f. nivosa
TGGACAGGGGATCCTCCCAGCATTGTTTGAACATCTGTCGTCTCAGATTTTGGTGGTGGTTCGTTCCAGTGGTTGGAAACTGATCGCCTTTCCGGGAATTCGCAACGTCAAATTGGTGGTATTTTCAAGAAAGCTGTTCCTTCTGCTTGAGTAAATGCAACATCGATTTTTGTTTGTGTATTATTGTAGCTTTTCATGATTCTAATTCGATTATCAAGAGAAGGATTCTGTGAGTTCTATAAACAAATGAATTTGTATAATTTATTCATGTCCTCATATTGTTGTCACGAAGTTCTGTGAATAATAACTTCAGAGTTTGATATATAAGCTCTTGCAATTTGCTGTTACATGTTAATTTGCATGCCAATATAATTAATGCCTTGTTATTTTCTTCTCTATTCAAACCTTCTCATTTCTGTATTCCTTCGTTTGATTTTTCTTTTCTTTTTACGTAAATGATGCCTGAAATTTGTGGCTTATATATATATATATATATATATATATATATATATATATATATATTTATTTATTTTTAAAATACATCCACTAAAAATATTAACCATCTTCATTTTGTTTTAAATTTATTAAAATTGTATTTTGTTTATTGGGATGTTCATTTATGTAAAAATCTTCTTTATTTATCATTTGAGCCCGTTTAGATATTACATAAATATTGTCAAATACCGATTACAAGGAAGTTTAATTTTATTTTAATAAATTTAAATATTGTCTATATCCTATCACCTATATAATATTTGAATACTTTCTAAAATTAAGTATCATTTGAATATTTTTAATTACCATACAAATGCGGTATACTATTTGAATGCTAATTTGAATACTTCTGATACTACTTAATTACCATTTAAAATTCAAATACTATTTGTATAAATCATTTTCTTGAAATAACTTTTCTTATCACATGGTCGAATTTATTTACGTAAGAAAATGTCCCCTAGATCTATTCACTACACACTGCAATAAAAAATAAGAAACAATTTATATTGCATAAACGTATATGCTAACCTGATTGCATAGCTAAAATCGTGAGATACCTTAAGGACGACAACTAAGTTGTCGGTCGCCTCCAATTACAATCCATGCAGTGAGAATGAGGTTAAGTACGCCATCTGTTCTACCGCATTCATATCTATGAATGATCTATGAGAGAAAAAAAAAACAAATAGTTTTGTCCACAATAAGGCCTTGACTAATAGAGAAGAATGAGAGAAATTGAGTCAGCGAGTTTTTTTCTATGATGAAAAACTCACGTTCTACTCATTCTAATTACAAAACTAGGACTTGGTTGGAAACCCTTATATTTATTAGGTAAACTAATTGCCTCATAAATTTTCAGGTATATTACTTAACTAGTCGAAAAGTCACGCTCGCTTGGATTATATATTTTTAAATATATATCAATTTAAAGCTATGTATTTATTAATTGTAATAAGTATTGTTTTAGATTTTTTGTGATGTGAAGTATTTTAATATATTACAATCATTTGTACATAATAGCTATAATGTATGATGTAAATAAAACATAATTTGTGAAGTAAAATTGTCGACTGGTAAAAAATATTTTCAATGCAAAATTTGAATTGCGGTCTGGCAGAATGAACAATGGTACACACAAATAAGAGTTAATTGCAGTCAAGGTACCTTAAATATTAGTTTTGATACGTTAAAATACCTAAAGTTAGAGTTATTTCATTAGAGACATTAATATTTAGTTTGTGTTTCAGTACAGTACCTGAACTATCAATTTTGTTTAACTGCATACCTTAAATTAATTTTGTTTCATAAGAGCCATTAATATTTAATATATGTTTCAGCATAGTACCTCACTATCATATTAAATAAATAAAAATTAATTTTATGTTTTTAATCTCAATTTTTGTGTAAGTTTAGTTTTAAAATATATTGAATTTAAGATTTAATATTTAGACATTTTATTATTTTGAGATTTTACTGTATATGATTTTTTAGATAATATTAACACCATATAATTAAGTTATATTTTATTTATAAGAGAAATATTTATTAATAATTCTATTGATATTCTCAATCGCTTATTAATGATTATGATATGAGAAACTATTAGTATTAGCGCTATATAATTCACTTTATAAAGTAATTTGTATTAAAATATTAGTTGCTTTGTAAATGCCTCAATAATTTTTTTCATATTTCTCTAAGAATCTAATTCAATTCATATTATAATATTATTAATATCAATAATATAATAAAAATATTTTAATTAATTTATTTACATTGTAATCGTTATTTTAAATTGTGTAAAAGTAGTAAAATGATTGAAAAGAAAAATAACTTTTGACTTTAAATATATTTTTAGTATAATACAACTAAAATCGTCGACAAACCTTAATCATTTAGTTAGTTTTAAACAATCTTAACAACTAATAATTCTCATATGGTAATTACTAATAAGCGATTAAGAATATCAATAAAATTATTAATAAATATTTCTAAAAAAAATTATGTGTAGTAAAATCTCAAAATAATAAAATATCTAAATATTAAATCTTACATTCAACATATTTTAAAACTAAACTTAGACAAAATTGAGATTAAAAATATAAAATTAGTTTTTATTTGTTTAATATGATAGTGAGGTACTATGCTGAACATATATTAAATATTAATGGTTATTGTAAAACAAAACTAATTTAAAGTATGCAATTAAACAAAATTGATAGTTCAGGTACTGTACTGAAACATAAACTAAATATTAATGTCTCTAATAAAACAACTCTAACTTTAGCTATTTTAAAGTATCAAAATTAATATTTAAGGTACCTTGACTGCAATTAACTCTATCTTTAATCTTGACCATCCCACATTCTTCCTTCACACATAAGCTGACCTGCATGTTACGTGTAATGCGGAACGTGATGCGAATCAGTGTTTGCTTTTGCTATTGGCTGAGTATTTTGCGGACTTCTCGGGTGATCATTGTATGAATGAATTTTTTCAAGTAGGATTATCACCAATATCATTATTTATGATGCAAATATTATAAAAATTGAATTCGTATCATTTGTATCATAATCATGTGCTCACAAATCTTGTTTCAGAAATTGTACGCCTTAAAGTGTAAGAAATAAAACGTAATTGCCGGTCTTTATTACTAGTAGTTAACATTACCACAAAAGTAATGTTATGAATCCGATCACATTTCCGAGTTCAATTCAAAAGTTTACACCTGGAACACTGAATTAACTTATAACTAAGCACACAAGTTTGGAACAATACAGCTAAATTCCATCTTTCATAAATTAATACATCAAAGAATATGCAACTTATTACTGAAACGTGAAAGCATATCTAACAAAACTGGTGAAGCAGATTAAGCTGCCAGACGGTTAGCCTTACAGTCACGTAATAAATTCCGCCGCGTTCGCGATTGCTTGAGCCACGGAGGACCTTCCGCTTCGACTTGAGCAGCGGCTTGCGTCGAAATGCTGATGTAGCCGATCAGGCACGTAATATCAGCAGGCACAGAAATGGAAATCATCTTCCTGTTTTGGCTCGTTTCATTCCAGGGGTATTAAATGGCGACATGCTCGGACTCATGCTCGGGCTCATAGCCGGGATTTCCTCCCTTAGTGTGCCATTTAGCATTGCCAGTTCCTTGAGTTGTTGCTTCTTATAATGATCTAAGGATTCGTCCTGCGTAAACTCGGCAGATTATTTCTCAAAACGAAAGAAAATTGGTAGGAACAAAAGATTTGATAAACCACAACAAATGGTATATTTTCGTTAGTATTCATACCACAGGCTTCAAAAGGCTTTCCAGTATTGAAACTGCATGATCCAAACGAGCATTTATCGTATCTTCTGGAAATTCAGCCTCTACCAATATATGCAGTGGGTCATTAAGGTGTTCATATCCAGGTTTATCTTTAAGTGTTTCTTCCTGAGAAAAGTGAAGACATGCAGACTTGTCAAGTTCTGAAATAATTAAAGTAAGCTGGCATCACAGAGACAGAGATAAACCAAGAGAACATAAATCTTGCCTAAACACACAATAAAGCAGGCAAAGCTAAATCACAGAAAGCATAACAGAGCACATCTATTGTCAATTGAACTGTCTCTCAGACGGTAGTCAGCAGCACGTACACTACTCGAGTTGATAGCAAAAACAAAAAAAATAACAGACCACATTTCACTCCATTCTTTGCACCAAATATGAGGTTGAAGCTTCAAATTTCAACAAGATAAGATTGTTGTCAATCGTGCCATCAGCCTATTCTGGTGCCATGTTTTCCAAAATTTTTACTTGTTAGCTAAACACCGGCAACACTCTTATCCAACAACTACAAACTTTGCACAAAATTAAACAACTACGCGTTTTAAATATTTAAGCATCAAAGTATTAAAGAAACAAACTGATAAAGAAATAAACAAAACAGAATCAAACTATACATACAAGAAAGCAATAGCTTAGAATGAAGAACTTCATTATGGTAGATGGGAGTGAGTTCATCCCCATACTTCCTAAATTCATTTTTTAACTTAAACGGTAATTCTGAAAGATCCTAGTATTATAGTAAATAATATGTGTAGTCCTTAGTAGTTATATTAGTGAGTGTTTTAGATCGGATGAGGTGGCAAGTTTAGAAACCGAAAATAGAGTCACACATAGAATAAAAGAAATAAAATGTAGAATATATAAGTGGGGCTCCCTCTCCTACTATCAGTCAAGGTTTTAATGGGAGAGGCGGCACCTCGACCTACCACTAGGCGTCTAGGCATTGGTTACGGCTAGCTCATGTGTGGATGTCGGTTGAGCTTTGGTTGATAAAGGGAGGGTAGGCCTTAATCCTATCATGTGGCTAGTACCGAGTGAGAGGAGAATGAGAGAGGCAACCAGATATTCAGTTTGTTTGTTGGCTTTTTGGCTTAGGAGGTTGATAGAGCCTAAAATCTCTACTTGGAGAGTTGTTGCCTAAAGCAACTAAGAGAGTGGTAGCCTCAAGCAACTAAAATTAGGTATCTAGTGATTTCTTTATTGTAGTTCTTCTCTTTATGAAATAAAATCAGTTATTTTGCCTTCAATTACATTTGCCATTTCATATTATCATTATCTCTTAAGTTTTGCTTTTGGGTTCCTATCAAATCCACTAGGGGCTTCCTCAAATGAGAAAAAAAAAATTACAATCTAATCTCAGTAATACCTTCACAGAATCCTTTACGGAGCCCTTGCCTCTAATATAAACCCTGCATTCTGTCATGGTTTCAACTCTTTTCAACGAGTTTCCGCGTGGCCCCAATATTCTGCCAACAAAATTGAACTGTAGCCTTTTGATTAGAAACTGTTACTGCTAGCCCAGCAGACAATGGAAATAGCTGTACTTACATTAGGATATTTGTCAACAGGAATATCAAGTCTAATTACTTTCTTCACTACTGGTGTTGTTTGAATCCCTGGAACCCCCGGCCAACCAACTGAAGCATTTTGCAATGAGGCCATTCTTTGAAGATGCCCGTTCTCCTAAAGCAAGAAGCAAAACAAGATAAATTTCCTTCATTTCAGGAAGTTAGAAAACTCATAACTAAAATACATTAAAAAAAACTAATGAAACAGCAGCATCCAGAAAAAATCTAATGCAGGCATGGAGGTACTCTTCCTTTGGACCTTATCCTCACTACTTCATTCCCTTCAAGGCTTTTGATGAATTCCTCAAGCTTTCGAAAAAGAGACGAAAAATCCCATTAATGCATTTCTGTGCAAGAGACACCTTGACTATATGCTTTAATATATAAGACCAGGCATCATGTTACGGTCTAGATTCCCAGAATTTAGTCACGGGAACGACAAGAGATAAAAGTTGGAGCTCAGCGGGGAGCTGTGCCTACCCTGTGCTCATAATAAAACTCTAGCAACTTCTAAATCTTTGAATGACAGAATCTGACCAACCTCATAATGGATAGATGAAACAGTCATTACAAGTTGGCCACCTGTGTAAAAGGGGCGTCAATTGTTCGATTTCTATCCAGTGATCACAGTAAAAGGAAACCAATAATTTCAAAAATAAATTCTCACGAAAAGAAGTTCCACATAAACCTGCCCATATATTCAGGCACCACCAGAGATCCAAACCAATCAATAAATTGTTTCCAAGAGAGGCTACATCTACTGTTAACATATTAAGTGCAAGCCTCTCAATGACATAGCAGAAGGGAAAAAGAAGTGGAATTTCAAAGTAACCATATAACATTGCAGGAAAAAGTGCCCTCATCATGTAGAGTAAAAATCATTTGAAGTGTAAAGTGATGCAGTGTTGCATACAAAAGACCAATGTATTTAACACAGATCAATACTTGAGCTGACCGAGATTGACGAACGAACAATAATATGCATTGTTGTATACAAACGAAATTACCTCAGCTTGCATAGCAGACCATGCATCTAAATCCAGAGATCTTACATTTGCATGTTGACCAAATGAACTAAAAGGACTATCATGATCGTATCTTTCATAATCTATAAAACCTTGATTGAAACTCGATACTCGTCTGATCTCTGCAAATAAATGAAGAAAACAGTTAGACGAAGTAACGAGTTTGCGTCATCACCTCTAACACGTTACCAAGTGAACACAAAGAACTCTTGATGCCATCAAATTTTCACAATTAGATGAACTGCTTATTGTGGCAAATTATAGGTTATGATTAAGAAACCTTGATTAAGAAGCCTGCTGCATTGTGGTAGAACTTGTAGAAAAGGTCCCAACTTCTGCCTCTCTGCCAATAGCTCAGCTAGATATCTGCAATTGTTAACGACACTTAAACCACATGAACCAGAAGCAACCATAAAAATGACCACAGAGAAAAAAAAAATCAAAACCTGTTAATATCTCATTTTCATTTCCTCAATTGTGATAAGAAAGCAACCAATATTATGCCAACATTTAGTCACAATCATCAGTTTAGTCAAATTAAACACATCAAACGCAACAAAAGAAATAGGCAAGCACAAAAATAAAAAAGGGCAGCAAAAGAATTATTGAAGAAAGATACCAATAAAGCCATTAAACTCACCTCTCACGATCTGGAGGCAAAGAAGTGGACCTATGAGGAGAAGCTCCAGAAGGAGGATACTGAAAGAAACTACCAGGTGGGATTCTTTCACCCATCATTTAATATCACTTCAAAACACAAAGATTGATTCTTTAACAACTGCACAAGACAACAAAACAAATTAAAGCCAAACCATGTAAAAAAAACAAAAAACTACCCCAACAAGAAAAACTGTACATGGTAATGAAAACTGAGAAAAAAAGGTTACATCTTTGAAGTGGGTATTGAGAGATTTAAAGATTGCTCGTTGGCATCTAAGTGACGGATGTTAAGAAGGAGTGAGTGGTGGATAGCAGAAGTAGTTGTGCAGTAGTGTTGGAGTGAGGAAGAATAATGTATAAGTGGAGAGAGACCATAGCCCTACTCGTTGGGACTCTTCTTGGGATTCTTTGATTCACTTAATTTTTTTATTTTTATTTATCATATTTTGGATCCTTCCTACTTTATTTTTTATTTTTTTTCTACACATGAAGAAAATGGGTTAATTCATTATTTGGTCCCCGCACTTTTAGGAATTGCAAGTGTTTGTGTTCTAGCTTTTGTAGGATCAATCTTGGTCCCAACTACGAATCCAAAAATTTTCCAAGGAAAAATAAAAATAGATGAGCTAAAAGTAGTGCAATAAGAGATACGATAAGATGGACAGTTACTATAGGAAGAATGCACCATAAAAGAGTCATGACTATAGGAATAGGCACAGCAAGGGGGCAGTCCGCCACTCTCACCTCACTTTATCTTTGTGTCTCATGAGTCCTACCTAATAGAGATATAAAATCGGTTCGAACGGTCAGTTTCCAACACGAATCGAGAAAACGGAAATGGAACTGAACTACGCAGTACGTGGTTTGTCGGGTTTGGCTCCAATTCTAGTTCTTGAACTGGTTCAAGTTGATTCCAGTTTGACGGTTTATGTTCATTTTTCACTAAAATAGAGTCGAGCCGACAATTCAGAATCATAAATCGCCAATTCAAAATTGTCAGTTTACGATTTATTATTCCTAACTAGTTGTATCTTATTTAAGATAGTCTTTAGTTATTGAACCAAAGTAATAAATAAAAAATTGTATTTTACTAATAAAGTAAACATTAATAGAAATTTGTGGAAAATAATCTATAGTAACTATAAAGACAATTTTTTTTATTTACATATTACTTATCTATATTGCCCAAATGAGCAAACAAAACACTTTTGAAGAACAATGAAATCTTAAAAATTTGAAAATTTTATCGTAATGATAATTTTAGATAATTTATAAAATTAAATTAAGGAGAAATGGTGCAAAACCAATTTGAATCACTTTGGTTGGCTACTCTATATTCTTTTTATTACCCTTCTATGCCATTTCCCAAAAGAACAAATTCTTGTAGTACTAAAAATATTTCAAAACAAAGAGAAGGGATGATTTAAGCAAAACTTTAATTGTTGAAGGACTAGTAGACATATGAAATCTAAGTAGAGGAATGTACAATAAAAATAAACATTGGATCCTTTGAAGGGTGGGTTGTACTTTGTACCTCATTAGGTTGGACCCTTATTGATGTTTTCTTTTGCTATATATAAAAGAATATTTTTTGAAAAATGAAATGAATATACTTACTCTGTATCGTTTTAAATGTTATAAAATTGTATTTTTATTGTTTCAAAATAAGTATCACAATTCAATTTTCACAAAAAAAAATGTTACTAGAATACTCCAATATATTAATGATAGAAGTTCACATTTTCAAAAAATATTTACTTCACATAATCGATCACATTTGCGTAGCTCTAATACATAGATAAATTTGAAAAAAATATTATAAAAAATGAGGTTTTTTAAATTGAATAATAAAAGAAATTAACACTTAAAATAGGTCAAGTGAAGTAGTTGAAGTTCTTCCCATGCTCACTAACTAAATGGCTCTAATTAAATTTATATTGCAACCATCATTAAAAATTCTCAAATTCATTTAAAAAATCTCATCCAAGCATGATAAATGAAAAATATTAAATTATTAATCAATTATTTATAAAATAATAAAGATATTTTATTAAAAATTTAAATAAATTTAAATAATTATTATAATTTAATAATTATCTTGGAGATAATTCACAAAATTATTCTCATATTTAAATGAAATAGAAATGTGGTATAATATGAGCTTATTCATTCATTTAAATTCTATATATAAATAAAAGAGGAGGTGAGAGTGTGAAATTGCTTAAAGCATTGTTTGCATGGTTATGGTGGAAGGGAAATTAAAGTAAATTAGTCTGGAAAAAAATGAGGAAAATAATAAAATATTGAAAAAAAATTGTTATTTTAAGTAGTAAGATATACGAATTATAAGTTATTACAAGTGATCTCTTTAGGTAAAGATAATAGAAGGTTTTGAATTTCCTCATATAGTCGATTCTGGCTCCGAACCGCTGGTTTTGGTACGGTCAGTTTTGGCTCAGGTTTGAATGTTCGAGACCGATTTTCCTTCAAAAAATAATCGAACCGTCGGTTTGGAACTGTGAAACGGAGTTCACAATTCTATGAACCATGGAATCGAAACCGGACATGGCCGATTCCACTGGTTCTGGTCCGGTTTTGGTTTTGGTTCTGGAATCGACAGTTTAGGTTCCGATCCAAATTTAACACCTCTGACTTTAGGTTGAAAAGACATCAAACACAACCTTACCATCAAATTGGTGAATTGATTGGGTTGAAAAATAAAATTTAATTTGATTAAATTTTGGGATAGAAGGACGATTAGGTTTGAGTTTTGAAATCCTCAATCCGCAACTTCGACAGCTACTTGGACGAGTTGGAAAATTACCAAAGCAAAATCGACCAACCAACCTAGACAAATTTGGTGAGTCGAGCGGGTTCAATTTGGTTGATTTTTTTTTTCAATGTCCTAATTAAGCAAAAAATATGAGAGAGTGTTGAAAATTTAATTGAAAACAAAAAATAATTTTTTTTTTAGTCTATATTAAAAATAGTAAATTCCACAAATAGACATTTTTATCCCAAAAGCTTTTTATTATCACTTTTAAAGAAACACATTAAAAAAAAATTTTGTTGCAAATTTTTATCTTAATATATTCATAAATTGATAGCTAAAAGATTATGTGGTTATATCAGAGTTCTATCTAGATAAAAAGTGGATTTATTTTTAAATTGGTAATTTAATTTTTAATAATAAATAAATTTCACTATGTTACGTAATTAAAATCGTATTATCAGTTAAAAATATTTCAGATAAAAAAATTAATTATTTGTTTTAAGTCAATCTTTCAATACGTTTGTTAAAAAAGGTGGACTCTAGAAAAAAAATATCATGCGCCTTTTTATCTTTAAGGATTAAGATATGTTTCTCTGGTCTTGTCTCTTAATTAAAATAATCTCATATATTTTTTTAGATAAATTAAAATTACAAAACTATCCTTTAATATTAACTAAGAACATTTTAGTAAAATATTTATTTTTCATAGTAAATAACATGATAAAATAAAAGAAATTTTTGTAAATTTTAGAAGTTTTAAAAAATTAATTTCCATTCTCATTTTCTATTTTATATGAAAAGTATCTAAAATGAAATGGTATAATTATAAGAATGACAGTTCGAGTCAAAAGACACATAATTATATTATACTTTTTCTATTAAATTGTATTATTTATAATATAAATATTATAAAAATTATATTTATTTATTTATAGTAATTATAATTATAAATCGTATTACCGTATAAAAAAATTATGACGAAAGAAGGCGGAAATACGTATGAACGTATATATACAAAAGATCCTCCAAGTCCCTTTTAGCTATTGCATCGCACACACACTGCATAAACGGTACACACTGACTCAACTATTTTTCCTTTCCAATATTTATGCATGGCGATTAGGTCTCCAAATTTGAAATTAGGCCACATGATTCCTCCCGATTAAATTAATCCCTCTCAATCAAGATGTAATCTCACACCAATTCTATTACTACAGTTTCGATTTGGGGATTTTTCGATTTCTAGGGTTTTGTGTTTCCTTTTTGCGCTATTCGACGTCGTTTAGGGCTTTTGTGATTAGGTATGAAAGGAGGGCAAAGTGAGAATAAGACGAAGGTGGTGATTCGTCACTTACCGCGTGGGATTTCAAAGGCTATGTTGATGGAGCAAATCGATGGCGCGTTTTCGGCTCGGTATCGTTTGGTTTCGTTTCGTCCTGGAAAAACCAGGTTAGGGTTTCTGGGTTTTTTTTTTGTTTAGGAATTCGTTGAATTTGACTTACTTTGTGTTTAATTTGGTGGTTTGAATTTGGATAATTTTCGTTTACTCGAGTTTTGTGTGGACTTATTTTTTCCTTTATTTTTGTAGGAATTTGTAGGTTCTTGTTTGTAGAATTTTGGGTTCGTCAGTATTGTGTTTTGAAATGAAGTGTTTTTTTTGTGGATTTTTTGTTGGGATTATTTTGTTTATTTAAGAATTTATTGAATTGAATTTCTTTATGTTTAATGATGATGCCTTCTGCTACATCAACTAATATGGTGGGTTGTGTTTGTGAAAAATTTTTGTTTTTGCCGCATTTAATTTTTTTTTTTCGGTTTTTGGAACTGTGGGGAGACTGGATTTTGTGTCTTGGTTTATAATTTGAATGAATATTTTGGTTCTGCTAGGCTGAACATTCTTGACATTCTGCAAATGATTTGAGTATTTTGTATTTAAGATCTAGAAATTTGTTGAATTGGCTTTGCATTTAATTTAGTGGTTAGTCTTAAAGAACGTTGGGTTTGTTCTTGCTGTGTTTTGATATCTTTATTTGGTTTCATATGATTGCGTTAGAGAATGTAGGTTTTGAACTGAGTTTTTGCCCTTTTGGGTTTCTGATTTGAAGAGAAGTTGGGTTTTGGATAGATGCGAATGCTTATCAATTTGGAACTGAATTGTGAATTGAAGTATGTTGTGCTTGGGTTGTATTTACTGAAAATTTGTTGAATTATGAACTGATGCAAGCTTTAACTTTTTATCATTCTATTTTTTTTCTTTGTAGAATATGCTGGGTTTGCATTTTTTTAGCAGTTTTATCATATTATGTAGACGTGTGTCTGTGAGTCATTTTTTATTATCATTCTATTTTAACTAATTTGTCTTTATATTTGAATGTGCTGGATTTACAACTTGGTCATTTTTCTTTGATCATTCTGTTTCTGTTGTATCTTTATATTTGAATGTGCTGGATTTACGACTTACTCATTTTTTGAAGAGTTTTATCTTATTTCCTATATCCACTTTTGTCTTCTTAAATGATTAATTATAGAAAATTTTCTCCGTTAGCTGGAGACTCATGGATGGGTACTATTATCAAGTATGGGTAAACCTCGAGGTTGTCTAATGCTGCATATTTTTGTACTTCTTTTCTATTTGGAAATCGAGTGTTGGATGGTTTAAACTGTGAAAAAGACAGATAAGTTACTGCATCTGCTTCAGCTTTTTTGGTTTTGTCCAGACTAGGCTACATTAGGATAAGAGACTCAAATGTTTCTTTCCCATGCTTAAAGTAAACTATGTATGTTAAATTAAATCACATCATATTCTATTTAGGAACCCATGATGATTGATTCTAAGTGGTTTTGCAGCCTGAAGCATCAGTCTTATTCGCGAGCTTACATAGAGTTTAACAGGCCAGAGGATGTTTTTGAGTTTGCTGAGTTCTTTAATGGCCATCTATTTGTCAATGAGAAAGGTAACAGTGTAGTATAGAACTTGAAATGTAGGTATTCTTAGTTATATTTCTGATTAGAGTACAAGTATGTTTATATACATCTATTACAATGCTATCATACCTAATTTCTGGTAATTTACCTAACTAATGTACTGCTGCCTAACTAATAAAGTTTAATGG
>CANYCX013700031.1:0-20617 GCA_948193385.1 Breynia disticha f. nivosa
GATGTTTTAACCTGGCACGGTGTGGGTCAAGCACTTGTGCTAGCCTTTCCCTTTTGGCCCACAAGCTGGCCCCTCCACGGCCCAAGTCGGCCCTCCGCAACTGGGTCCCGTTGGCGAGGCTGGCTCTGATACCAATTGATATGATACCGGCCCACCCTCCATTTATCAACCAAAGTCCAACTGACACCCACGCATGGACCAGCTATAACCAAAGCCCAATGGTTGGTCGAGCACCCCCTCTTGGACAGCCACTCCCATTAAAACCTTGGCTAATGGGAGGAGGGAGTCCTACTTTATATATTGTACATTTTATTTCTTTTATCCAATGTACTCTATCAAAACCTTATCTCCTGCAATGTTTTTTTAGATAATTCTCTCCCAATTTTAGTTATTTTTATGTTGTTTATTTTTCTTACAGTAATTAAAAGGCACATTCTTGTATTTATTGTTTGACTTGGATCATGGACGGTTATTGCTTTAGAATCACTCTTAAAAGATCTTTTTTTAAAAACCAAGTTTTTAGCAAGATTTCCATTGTTGTTAAGAGCAAATTTCTTATCCATATGGCACATATTTCGATATAAAAAAAATCCTATAATCAAATTCTTGCATATTTTTGCCCTTCTAATATCTGTTATTTGGTAAAATCATGAAATGTCCTTAGCTTGATCATGTTCTCAACTATACGATAATACATTAGCTGGAGTTGGTTAACGAATTTACATTTATCTAGTCATTGTATTTCCAATTAGTTACGTCTCTTTACTATAAATATGTGTGCAAGCTATTTGTTGAATGTGAGGGAAGTAATCAGTTTTTCTCCAAAGTTATCAGATGTAGAAAATATATTCTGGTCGACTTTTTCCGTAAATACACTTGTTGTTATAGCTTTATTGATCATGAATAATCCTTAAGCTCATTAATTTTTACAATATTTGACACTTAAAAATAAGTTTCATGCTTCACGTATGTGATCACTTAGTTGTTTAGTCTTCTCATAATGCTGGAGCAAAAGACTGAATTCTGAACTTCACATCACAGATTCTGAGCAATTTTTCCATGATATTTCTCATGAATATTTCATTTCTTTCTTCTCATAAAGCATTAGGGAAGAAACATGGATGAAATTGTTGAGACCATGCATTTTTTCTCAGTTCTTCTTTATGTTCTCACTTTGATTATTTCTGATATTTTCAGAAGGAAATCTACTGAACTGCAGCTTGGTTTAATATGGAAGAAGAAACCCAAGTTAGTGTTGAAGTCCCAGTTGGTAAGGTGGAAATTGAGGACACAACTGAACTTGAGAAGGTAAGTTTTCCTGTATCCTCAGAATCAAAATGTGCTTGTGTTTTGTTATCACAAAATTAAAAAGGAAGAAAAAATGTTTTAAACAATTGGAAATAAATATTTTTTTTTAAATTCCACTCTTATACGTTGTATGTGCATTGAAATGTAGCTGAATTGCTCGTACAAATATTTTTGAGTCATCCATGTTACTTATAGTCCTATGTTGCGTTTGATTTGACATTTATCTATATCTACATTTGAAGTTTCAAATTGGTAACATATATAAATTTTTGCGTTTTGGGTCTCAAATGCAAACACATAAACTACTTACAACTAAATCACCCAGTCCTATACTGCTCTGAAATTAATTTTCATGATGAAGTGAACGTATGACTGTTGAAATGCTGACTTGAATATGTTAATCTCTTAAAATGTGGTTACTCAAACTCAAAGATGTAAACAATATTTATTGTGACTATTCTAGATAATGAACTGGTTGTTCAATATGTATTTTGCCAAACTTACCTAGTATGAGTAGATACATTAGAGTTGGAAAATATATTGTCGAAGTTTTTTTACGGCTAATCTCAGTGAATAATTTCTTTGTTGTTTGTAGACGTAGATCAAATTGATCAGGTCAACTTAATCCTGCTTGCATTGTGTTTAGTTTGTTCATCTTGTCTTGTTCTAATCTTTCCTAACAATGATTTTAGTTTCAAGTTTCTCAGAATATGGGTTTGATTTCTCTTTCTTTTGAGCATGTTTTGTGTTCTCAATGTGATTTGTTTGCAAAACATAATAATGGTAAATATGAAACAACAAATAACAATGAAGCTACAGAGATTAAATTGTTCAGCAAAAAATCTGTCGTAAATTTCTCGATCGCACTTCTGTTTTCCATTTTCTAATTGTTCATGTTGATGACTTTTGATACAGAAAATAAATGGAGACTCGCTGGAAGTCAAAAAAGAAGTAAAAAAAGAAGAAGATGAAACTGATGGAGAGTTCATAAAGGTAGAGAAAGCAGAATCTGCGGAGGAGGGTAAGCCATCCGTCGAAGAAAAACCCATAAATGGTTCAACGAGAGAACTATTAGAAGCCCAGGAGAAGATGAATGACCTTGAGATTGAACTGAAAAGAGTTTCAGAAGCATTAAAGAATTCTGAATCTGAAAATGATAGGATGAAAAGTGATGTTCTCATTATGAATGAAAAATTAGAGGAAAGTGGAAAGAAATACGAGGAACTGGAACTCAACCACAAAAAATTGCAAGAGCAGATTGTTGAAGCTGAGGAGAAGCATAGTTTGCAGCTCAAAATGTTCCAAGAGGTTATGCAAGAAAAAGAAATGAAGCACAAGGAGTTGAATGAGGTGAAGGAAGCATTTGATAATCTTGGAGTGGAACTTGGAAATTCAAGAAAGAAAATGCAGGAATTAGAACAAGAGTTGGAAAGCTCTGTTGGCGAGGCAAAGAAATTTGAGGATCTTCACAGGCAGAGCGGTTCACATGCTGAATCCGAGACTCAGAGAGCTTTGGAGTTTGAAAGGCTACTTGAAGAGGCAAAATTAAGTACAAAAGAGGTGGAAGATCAGATGGCTACCCTTCAGGCAGAACTCAAGGGCCTGCAAGAGAAGATTGCGGAAAATGAGAAAGTTGAAGAAGCACTGAGGAATACAACAGCAGATCTTTCTGCAGTTACAGAAGAGTTGGCAGTCTCAAAATCACTGATTCTGGAAACGGAGCAAAGTGTGTCTTCAAAGGATGCTCTTCTCAGTGATCTTACCAGTGAAATTGATCAACAGAAAGCTTCAGAATCGCAGATGAAAGAAGATATCTCATCTCTTGAGAATCTACTTACTTCAACCAAAGATGAACTTCAAGCAAAGTTTTCTGAGCTGGAAGGCATCAAAAAGAAGTTGCAGGAGGAAGTTGATGCAAGGGAATTGGCCGAAACAGGTGCAAAAGGCCAAGCAGAACGTGTTGAAACTGTGCAGGAAGAATTGAAGCGAGTAATGAAAGAAAAAGAAGCTCTTGAAACAACAGCAACGGATCTCAGTAGTAATGTGGCCCAGTTGAAAGAATTATGCAGTGACCTCGAGAACAAGTTGAAGCAATCAGATGATAATTTCTCTAAAGCTGATTCTCTTCTGTCCCAAGCTTTGTCAAGCAATGCAGAGCTTGAAGAGAAGTTGAAGTCTCTACAAGAGCTCCATTCTGAATCTGGGACAGTGGCAGCAACTGCATCTCTGAAGAACCAGGAACTTGAAACTTTAATTCAAACGTCAACTAAAGAAGCAGAAGCGGCAAAATCTCAATTGAGGGAGCTTGAGACTCGCTTTATTGCAGTAGAGCAGAAAAATGTAGAGCTTGAGCAGCAGTTGAACTTAGTGGAGTTAAAAAGCAACGATGCTGAGAGAGAAGTAAGAGAACTTGTGGAGAAAATTTCTACACTTGGTGCTGCATTGGCAGAGACAGAAGAAGAAAAAAAACAGTTAAGCGTCCAGGTGATAGGATATAAGGAAAAAATTTCCCAGCTCGAGTCCGAATTAGGTCAGTCATCATCACAGAATTTAGAGCTTGCCGAGGAGTTGAAGAACACCAGAGAGAATTGTGCCGAACATGAAGCCAGGGCAACTATGAACCATCAGCGTAGCCTGGAACTGGAAGATTTGATCCAGACTTCTCATTCCAAGGTAGAAGATGCAGGTAAAAAGGTGAATGAGTTGGAATTGTTACTCGAGGCGGAAAAATACAGAATTAAGGAACTTGAAGAGCAGATTTCTGCATTGGAAAAGAAATGTACGGACGCCGAAACACAATCCAAGAATTATTCTGAGCAGATATCTGAACTTACTTCAGAACTTGAAGCATTTCAAACGAAGGCATCAAGCCTTGAAACTGCGCTGCAAACTGCTAATGAGAAGGAAAGAGAGTTAAATGAGAGTCTGAGTTCCTTAGCAGAAGAGAAGAAAGGCTTGGAAGATGCATCAACTAGTTCTGGTGCAAAGCTGGCTGAAGCTGAAAATCTTGTGGAAATTCTGCGCAATGAATTAAGCGTTGTGCAAGGAAAGCTGGAAAGCATCGAAAACGATCTAACGGAAACAGGATTGAGAGAAAGTGACGTCCTGGTGAAGTTGAAATCTGCCGAGGAACAACTAATGCAACAAGAAAAATTACTGGATGAGACAATTGCAAGAAAATCAGAGCTTGAGTTATTACACGAGTCCTTAACAAGAGATTCAGAACTCAAACTTCAAGAAGCAATGGAAAACTTCACCAGCAAGGATACTGAAGCAAAATCCATGTTTGAGAAGATAAAGATGCTTGAAGATCAAGTGAAATTATATGAAGAGAAGGTGGCTGAAGCAGCAGGGAAGTCAGCAACTTTGAAGGAAGAATTGGATTTGTGTTTGCTGAAAGTGGTTTCATTGGAAACCACAAATGAAGAACTCCAGAAGCAGATGTCGGAAGCAGAAAATAAATATTCCGCGTCTTTCTCAGAGAGTGAAATTTTAGTTGACACAAACAATCAGCTTAAAAGTAGGATTGATGAGCTCCAGGAATTGCTAAATGTTACTGTTTCTGAAAAAGAAGCTACAGCTCTGCAGCTTGCAACTCACCTAAATACTATCGCAGAGATCACAGATAAGCACTCTAGAGCTCTGGAACTTCACTCCGAAACCGAGGCCAGGATGGTTAATTCTGAGGCAGAGTTACAACAGGCAGTTCAGAAGCTCAGTCAGAAAGATACCGAACTCTCAGAGTTGAAGGAAAAGCTAATCACACTAGAAGATCAGCTAAAATCACATGAGGAACAGGCTTGTGAAGCGTCTGCAATTGCAGAAACCAGAAAACTCGAGCTAAATGACGCTGTCCAGAAACTGAAACAATTCGAAAGCACCATCGAGGAGCTGCACACCAAGTCGGGACTCTTTGAAAAAGACAGATCAGAGATAGCAGAGGCAAATCTAAAGCTCACTCAGGATCTCGCTTTGTACGAGACAAAATTGAGTGATTTGCACCAGAAACTTTCTGCAACGTCTACTGAGAAGGATGAAACAATTGAACAGCTACAGGCTTCAAAGAAAACCATAGAAGAACTAACACAGCAGCTCAATGATGATCGCCAAAAGCTGCAGTCTCAGGTTTGGATTCAGAGTTCTGCATTTGTTCTATAGTAGTAGTAGTAGTAAAATTTTATGATTATTTTCACACATATTCTGATCAATAAATTTTTGAATTGCAGATATCTTCTGTAATGGAAGAGAATAAGCTTCTCACTGAAACATATCAAAATTCCAAGAAAGAACTTCAGTCAGCAATACTTCAGCTTGAAGAACAACTAAAAGAACAGAAAGAAACAGAAAACACTTTAAAATCTGAGATTGAAATTCTAAAAGCTGAGATTGCTGTGAAGTCAGTCTTGGAAACCCGTATCAAAGAACTTGAAGAAGAAGTAGCAGCAGAAAAAAATCGACACAAGGAAGAGGCAAGAAACAATCTTAAGCTCAATTACTCAGAAAATATGATTTTCGTTCAACATTGACATGACTTTCCTGAAACTTCCTGCAGGTTGAAAACATTCATGCAACAGCTGCTGGAAGGGAAGCTGAGCTAAGTTTGCTTCAGAAAGAATTACAAATTGCAAAGACCACACAGGAAGAACAGGTTAGACATTTGACTGAATTTATTCGGCCCATCTCTTAGTATTCTGATATCTGTAATTGGCAATGACAAATCAATAGAATTATCTTCTAAGAACACGCTTTTTTCGTTGTTATGTCAGAAAGAAGCAGATTCTTCCAACCATCTAGAAAGAGAAGCAGCTCTTAAAGAATCTCTGGAAGAGCTCGAAACGAAGAAAAAGGAAGTCTTATTGTTGGAGAAACAAGTCAGAGAACTTGAACAAAAACTACAAATGGCCGATGCTAAATTGCTAGAAAAGGTTAGGTTTCTATCCATCATATGATCCACCATTGTTTCACATAGAGGTAAAAATTTTGAATCGGAACCAAAACAGCTGGTTCTGAACGAACCGCCGGTTTCGTAACCAACGAAACCCGCTAGTTTTAGAACCAACGGGACCGCCAAAACTGACTAGGTCCAGTTATGGTTCCATGAATCATAGAATCATGAACCAGCGGTTCCGAATCGACGGTTTACGGTTTCGAATTCAGTTTACTTTTTAGAAGAAAATCGAACTTGAACCGTCGGATCGAAGCCTAAACCGTCGCGTCGGAATTCCCGGTTCCATGAACTAGAACTGTGAATCGCCGGTTTTGTACCGATTTCCATTTCCATGTTTGGTTTCACTACAAAAGTAGTATTCAATTGGCCGATTATGTTGCAGGAGGAGAAAAAGCAAACCGAAGAAAAAGATGGTGCTGAGATAAAATCCAGAGATATTGGATCAGCAATATCTACTCCAACAAAAAGGAAGAGCAAGAAAAAGATGGAAGCAGCATCTGCAGAAGCCTCATCTTCTGCAGAGGGTTCAGGTGCAATGAGCATTAGATTAATAATGGGAGTGGCTTTGGTATCAATTATCATTGGCATACTTGTTGGAAAGCGATACTAAATTTCAAAATCCAACTCTTCTTTTTGTCCATTTTTTCTTCTTTTATGTTTGAATTTAAGTTGAGAATAACAAATTTCCAAAAGGGTGTTTGAATGATGGTTAGGAGAGATTTCATATTTTGGTGAGGGAAGTAGTTTTTGCCTTTGATTGATTGTAAATGTGAGATTTATTCTGTAATTTTCTCATTACTATTTTTCTTTTTCTCATCTTGTTAAACAAAAGCATGTATAGATATTGTATTATTTTCTTTTTTTTTTAATGAAAGGAGAATTATACCTTCTTTTTCTATTAAAAGATTGTTTGATAATTATATTTGAGCGTTTAAAGATTGATAAAATTAAAAATTAAGCGCCGAGAAAATAAATATTAAATTGTTAGTTTTATAATGACATGATTGTTAAAATAATTAGAACCGAAACCGAGAACCAAGCCACTTCAAATGAAACCAAACCAACATTAACCACTGACTGACTCAGTCCAGTGGGTTTTTCCATTTCAGTCGACAAAAAATATTAAATAAATATTAAATATTAAATTGTTAGTTTTTCCCTTCCTGTTCATCCTTTCTTTTTTGTTTTTTCCATTTCAGTCGACAAAAAATATCAGGAAAAAAAAAAGCATACATAGAGAGATGAATCACATTTTCATAAAAAAAAAAAATAAAAAAATAAATTACCTAGCAATCTCCATTTCAGATATGAAAGCATTTCAAGTCAGTCAGATTACTACAACAGAACAGATACATCATCATCAATAGTTTAACTCACTTTGTCCAATGAAAACCTACCAATATTTCCTAAGAAGAAGAAGAAGAAGACCCTAATGATCTGATATTAACATTATGCACACATTCTGCCAATAAATCTATTCATGCTACCCTCTGCTTCTTCAATCTTTCAGCTGATTCAGTTCATACACTTGCTTATCTCACGGTTTACCTGATGACCAATTATATATAACGCATCACCAATATAGTAATAACAACAACATAATGAGATGCAGAATTGCCTATGATTTGTTTCAGTTTTTTATTACTTTCAACCTTATTTCACAATTACTCATTTCTGTGACAATAAAATTGAAAAGAAGTATTTGAAAATAAATTAAATAATTTTATAATTTATTGAAATTATTTTTAATTATCGGTTCGATAAGTAAGCACCGATACCACCAATGAACCAACACTGAGTCTCTTTTCTAGTTCAAGTACCAGTCCGCCTAAACAACTTAAAATACCTTGCTCACAGCTGAACTGCTTCCTGGCATTATTGTGAAAGTAGTTTATAGTATCAGCTCTGCTTTCCTACTCAACTTCCTTCAGGTCATCAAAAATCTCATAATCATCAAATCCTACATGTTCAAAAATGTTTCAGATCATCAGAGGAGAAGGTTACTAAAAATTCAAATGGCGGGTCAAGTATCTCATTTACCAGAAGAAAACTCTTCAGCATCATCGGCAGAGACACCAGACGACATTGCGTCAACTGAAGGGGGAACTAATGATATCCAATCCAAACTTTCTTCATCTTCCACACAAAGTTCAGTTTGTGATATCCATTCTTCAACGGTCTCAATGTTGTCAAATGATATGGGATCCACAGACATTTTGCCTTTATTCTCACCAATCCTATAAAAAGTAAATAGAACATATTCTTTATTTCCACAATCAGAAAAGCAACTAATGTCATAAAAAATAAACAAAGGCCGTTCGTTGTTCTTACATTTGCCTGAGACGCAAATTATATTGAACAAAGACAAGATCTTTAAGCCTTTGACGCTCTAGGCAGTTTCTTGAGTCATAAATCTTCTCAAGTGGAATATTATTCGGCTTTAACATTGTTGAACTGCAAGTTTGGCTCAGGATACGCACAGCTAACCGGCTCAAATTCGGGCATCCTACACCATAGGCAGACCACCATTCCGCTGAAAGAACAATGAATGTATAACGAAATCACATGTCAATTTTCATGGCTAAATGGAAGATAGAAATTTAAATTGTAGTGCTAAATAATTCTCATAGAGAAAACGAGAGCTCAGTTAACGCATTTTTCAGTTAAGCTGGCCTAATAGAAAAAAACTGAAAATTATAGTATTTTATAAGACTCCTCACCAGGATGCATTTTCTCTCGAGACCTAACAGCCATCGTCCTTCCAAGATCTCCCGCGGCAATCTTGTATAAATTTAATTCTTTGACAATCCTGTCTTGGATTTCTGTATCAGGGACTAACTTCTCTATACAGTCAAAAATCCTTGACTGAATCTCTCTATGCATTTCCCCTTCAATGCGGTAAAAGATCTGGGGATTAAGGAAAAATCCTGCGGCATGAATTGGGAGATGCCGTAGTTCCCATCTGCGATGTATAATATCCCAGAAAAGCATATAATCCGCTCTTTTAACAAGTTCTTTTTTAATAGTTTCTTTGGCCTGATATATACCAGAAAGAACATATCCCATTGCAGGTCTCTTCTCACTTCGTACTATTTCTAACAATCGCAATAGAGGAGTCGTCAAACGGATTATTTGAGTGCAGGAAGACCAAAATGATCTATTGCTTACAATATCCAATACAGCCAATCCCCCAGGTTGCTTTGAACATGGGCAATCTACCCACTCATGTGAGGTAACCATGGTTTGCAGGTTTAACTTAAAATCAGCCATTCGTTTCACAGTGGCAAAGTCTGTTGCTGAGCGAGATTCTCCCTGTTGCACAATATCATTTCCAAATGTAAATTTCCTCATCAGATTCAAAACTGTGCTGCTGTTATAGATAAATCTTGTGACGGATTTAGCCTGATCAATAACTTCTTTTATCCACTCAATTTTTCCAAAATCCTCAAGTATCAATTCAATGCAATGAGTTGCACAAGGAGCCCAATATAAAGAAGGAAAAGTATCCATCAACCCTCTCCCGGCAACAGCATAATGTTTGTCACTCTTAGTAATAACCTGCAAAACATTCTCAGCTCCAACCTCTTCAACCACCTCTTTCAACAAAGAGAACAGTTCATCTGTAGATTCCATAACATTTGATGCATCAACAGATCTGAGAAAAACTGTTCCTTGTGAGCAATACACCAAAAAGTTTAGCAGGGTTTTACCGCTTTTTGATTTCCATTCTTCAACCAAAATGGAGCAACCATCTCGCTTCCAACTTGCCTTGTATTGATCCATTTCATTTCTTACTTCTTCAACCAAATTCTTCAATATCCAACCACGAAGGTCATGATGAGAAGGCGTTACCATGCCTAAATCCCCGGAAGCAACCACATCAATCAATTGCCGGAAATAAATAGAATTCACTGCATCTAAATTTGCACCTAAATCAAGCAAGAAACGACCAACTGCCGTTTGAATTGAATTATCTGCAAGTTTGGGCACAACCACCGCTAGGTCAGTATTAACAATAGATGTATTACGTGGCCTTCCTCTTTTTCTTTTTCTGCTCAAATTTCCATTGGTCCTTTCTTCATGGTCCTCCTTAAAGTCAATATAATGATTAGAAAATGTTTCGGCATCACTACGAGGTGAAGCAACATTGTCAAGTTCAGTAACAAAACTTTTTTTCTTCTTCTGCTTGCCTTGGACCTCACTTAAATTATGTTGCATTAACAACCGAACATCAGGAGGAACTAGGCCACAAATAGGCGCACCACCACTCTTGCGACCGGCAAGATGTTCTTTCAATCTATAAATTCCACCACCCTTGAATATTTTGAAGCAATACTTGCATTTAATCTGTATCCGCCCATCGATATTTAATGCTTCACAAAACTTCCATGCAGAGTCTTTCTTTTTGTGTGTGGATGATACTGGTTTCACATCATTAGATAGGCAACCAGACATGTCGACCTCAACTTGCGGTGAACTAAACTCATTTATCTCTTCCTGAACCCTCTTCTTCTTCTTTTTCTTCTTTCCCACAAGAAGAGCAAGACTCTGCTGCATCATAAGCCGAACCTCTTGTGGAACTTGTAGACACATAGGCCCACCACCCTTATAACCTGCTAGATGCTCCTTAAATCTATGTATCCCGCCACCTTTAAAAATTTTTCCGCAGTATAAACACTTTATGTGTTCCTTATCCCCTTCCTTTAACATCTGGCAATGACCCCAACCCACATCTTGCTTTTGACGGGTCACTGAAACTTCCATGCTCGAGTCAACACTTCGGCAGACGTTGACACTAACTACAATTTTTTTCTTCAGAAAGTACCAGACCAATCAACAAAGCTTGAAGACACCCAGCACCAGCTAAAGATGAACAATGCTATCATTTGTCCAAAAAAAAACATGTATGTTAGGACATATGCCTTGTCCGATATCTAAACAAAACATTACAAATACTACTTAATAACACATAACTGCAGCTTAAAATTAGTAAACTAGCGACAAGAATAAAAATTGCAATGCAGTACACGCAAAAAACACAGTATCATAAAATTTAAAAATTCGCCGCATTACAAAAAAATAGTAGCCACAAAAAGGTTGCATTATGGACGAATAATTCTATATGCTACTCCATGAGTCCATGGCATAAAACAAATGATCGTTATAAAACCCATTTGCTCTGGTTAGGAATTGAAACCGGTCAGTCTGGGTCCGGTTTGGCTCAAAGATTACACCCTATAACCAAACCTCATCAGGCTACGGGATGCTTAACCACCACCAACCCGGACCGAATTTTCCGATTTCGGATTTTACCAAAACAGAATCAATATCCAGTAATTCGTGATGAGGGTACGCCAAAATTTTCAATTTTGGATTCCATCCAGACTCAAATAGATACCCAATCAACTCGAAAACGGGTTAGGGTGGGTTTTATTGAATCGATTATATTGCCATCTCCAATTCTGCTCAGTTATACACAAAATTCATCAGCTGAAATCGACAAAAGTTACAAAATTTCTTCCTTTTTTCACCAAAAAGGTAACTTTTTACATATTCCAGGATTTACACCTTTTAAAAGCCACGATTTTTGAGTCGTATCCATAAACCGAATTAACAAGGTCAAAAGTAAACCCAGAGAAACATAAACACAAAAAACCCTCAATTAGCCAAATTAACAGAAAAATCAACCAAATTAAAACAAAACTCTCAGAATCATTTTATAACAGCTCAATTATAATTGACACACAATTGCAAAAACTAATCGAACAAAAAATACCTTCACACATTGAAGACAAAAACGATACCGAATCAAGCAGCAACAGACACGATTCGCAAATTAGAGTGATCAGAAAGGATAATTCAAGAAAATTCTGATAAATTACAGAAAGAGAGAATAGACGTTAAAGGGCGAAGCTAGGGTTTGATAGAGAGATTGGTTAGACAGGTTTCCTGATGAGTTGGTTTGGTTAGTTTTGATTTTATGTTGGTCGAATGGAGTGAGGAAAACAACAACAACCACTTTAAACCTAACCTAACCTAACCCAACCCAACCCAACTCAACTAGGGTGTCTACCTAACCAACCCGGCTATTCGGTTTCGTCAGTGAAATTAGTAATGATGTCCTTTCTTATTGGAAATCTTAACAAATTGGTCCCTCGAGTATGTTCCTAACAAAGTCTCACCTTTAATCTCAATTACGTTTTATTTTGATCTAAATGTTTAAATTGTATGAAATGAAGAAAATTTTAAATAAAAGGCCTACAAACTTCAGTTGGTTCATTTAGTGCTAGAGAAAATTCACCAATTTGAAGGAGAATTTTGAATAATAAGGTTGAAGTAGAGAATGTTTTGAGTGAACATATTCAAGTTAAAAAGGATTCTGATAAAGTAAATATAGATAAGAATGATATTATTGTTGATCCTGGATTATGAAAGTCAGTGATTATTTAATGTGAATGTTCAAAATTAACCTCATAAAGAATATATGCCTAGAGTTCCTTGTCATATGGTCATGATTTCCCTACAACGAGGATTGAAAACTATAATATGAGTTTTAGAGATGCATGATTCAAGAATTTTGTTAAGTATAGTGTAACAACATATGTAATATACTTCTTAAAATAGTTAATTCAATATTGTAATTAAATTTAACAGTGGAAATGAGGTCTAGAAAATGCCTTCTTGTGATTACCTTCCCTTGTAAGTGTTTGTTGATGTAGTATTTTAATTATCAACTTTGTCACGTTAAAATACCTTAATTTAATTTTGTTTCACTATAACTATTAGTATTTGAATAATGTTTCGGGCACCACATGTCACAAAATAGACTTATTAGTTTCAGAAGAAGGAGAATTGCTTCGAAGAACCTTAGTGACATCATTTGAAGCTATAACGCCCATTCTCTCATAAAAAATATTAATCAAACACCATGTGACACCCTAATACTTTTGGTTTTCTTATATATATACAACTATGTGGCTCTTACTGATTAATTAATGAAAACCACCTCTGATTTCGTGTTCAAATATTTGCAGTAGCTTGGCCTAGACAACAACAAATCAAGTAAGTTTAGTAAGTTTATTTTTATTATTCCTAAGATCTATTCCATGAAATTATTATGTATAGTTGAGAATACCATTTTTAGAAGGTAGTATGTTTTATTAATTTTTTGGGTTTGTAAATTCTACAAAGATTAAGCCTACATGATCGTGGTTTTCACCTAGCTTCGGAATATTTGGAACCGTAGAGGTTAAAAAGAGATGGGTTAAAGAAGCAGCTTCCGTTGGGATTTTAAAGAAGCGGTTTGCAGAGATAGTAATGGTTTTAGTTCAAAATGTGTCACATAAGATTGTCAATCATAAATTAAAATATGAGTTAGTATTGAGATACTGCCATTAAACAAGTCTCAAATATTAATGGATATTATGAAACATAATTGAGTTAAGGTATTTTAGCGTATCAAAATTGATAATTTAGATATTGCGAGTGCATTTGACTTTGTATGTATTTTCTTAACACTCTAGTGTAAAAATTATTTCTCTGACTACACACCGAAAATCGATGACATGTTAGGGCTTTGTATTTGGTGTATTTTTTTTTATCATGTGATTGTATTAAGAATTTGAAATAATTATTTTATATCGAAGGTTTAATGTCATAATTTACATAATAAGTTCCTTCATGGAATTAACTCATTATCTCATTGATTCTAACTTGATAAAATAATTATCAATTAGGTGTTTGACCACCCATTTGGTTAAGGATAAATCCTTAATTCCCAACATTTTCTATGTTATTGTTATGTTGGAATATATTAAAAAATTATTTAATTAATTATAATATTATTTAAATCAACAAAGTATTGATATAACTTAATGGGAGTGAATTAACAAAAATATACTAATTAATACTAATTTATATTAAAGAACTCGATTGACAAAAAATTATTTATGGAAAGAACCATTACGTATTTCAAAAAATGACATAAATTAATATAAAAACTAATTTTTTATAGCGAGAACCCAACATAATACTCCAAACCCAAAATTGGAAAAAAAATGTTAATAAATGACTTTTTTAGGTTGATTTCAAATGACTTTTTAAAGAAACAAAATTGATAAAGTAATTATTTATTTTTTCGTTAAAAAACTATTTTTAAGTATAATATTTTTTAATTAAAAAATATTTATCATGTTTATTTATTTTAAAATATAACAAATTTAATATAATTTTTATGATATTTATTACAAATGATAATATTAATTTTATTTACAATATGTATAATTAATAAATTAATACCTTATTTCCTACCTATAATGTTACTATTGAAATAATTAAGAATAATAATTTTATCAAAATTTTAAAAATTTTAACTATTAATTATATTTATTTTAATAACATGTTTCTGAACAATGATTTAATTTCTCTAACAACAATTCTTAAGATAACCCTTTTCCTAAAGCAATAAAAAAAATAATATTTTCTTTTAGATTTATGTTGATTATTAATACAATATCTCATCGTTAAAAAAATACCAATAAATTTGATTTTTTTTTGCATAAATATATAATTGATAAAAAAATAAGTTGATGGATCAAATGAAATGATTTAACAAAATGAAGGACTGAATAATATATTTATCTTAAATTGAGGGCCTTTTGCTTCTCAGATTGATCTGCTCCCATTTCTCCTGAGCTATTTTCGGCATCAAACCAGAAAAGGGAAGAGCCTGAAAATTGCTATGCACTCATACAAATCAATTTCAGTTGAAAAAAGTGAAGAGTTGTGCGCGATTTCTGGTTTCTTTGGAAGGCAATCCATCACAGTTCAATTTCGGAAAATTAGACTATCGGCTTCAGAATTGGAAACATTCAATAATTTTATGGGTAAGTGGAGAATTGGTTCTTTTTTGCTCTATTTCTTGTTCTTTTTACTAACTCCTTGTGTTATGAAGGAGTGGGAAAGATAATCGTTGTGTGATTTTGCGAAAAAGATGAAAAGCCAAGGAAACTACGTACCACCACCTTATATTCCGCTTGGCCAATCTGATTCAGAAGCTGAGATTGGTCTGCGCTGCGAAGATCGTGCAGTGGTCGTTGATGGAGCGGCGCAATGGTCATCGGGAATTTGCGCATGTTGCGATGATTTTCAGAGCTGTATGCCACTTTTTGCCTTGTCAAAATAATATGAAGGTGCCTCTATGTATTGTGCGGAGAATATTTGGGATCTTCTAGCGTTGTTTTCCATACATAATTAATACTCTAGTAACCCAGTTTTTTTTAATAGTATCCATGGAATTTTTTAACTTATGTATGCACAAGTGAACAAAATTTGTGTCTTTTTTACCCCAACTTGGTAAATATAGATTTTAAATATGACTGATTTGTATCGATGTGTTATATGATGTTGTTTTGTAGATTTAGGTGGTGGATTCTATATTTTTTGTTGAATTGGATGGAGTAGAATATACCATGAAAGTAATGGTGTGAAACTATTCATGAGGTTAATTTATCAGATCTTCCTTTCCAATCGTTTTCTTAGTTGAATAGATTAATTAGTTTTTACAGGTACACAGTAGCAATTTCTCATGTTTATCCAGTTTTGTGAATATTCTGTATGTTCTTTTGCATCTGTTGTAACTATATTGGTTACTGGTTAGTACTTTAGATTGGTGTAAGGAAATAGTAATACAGTACAGTACATCTCAAAAATTTATACTGTGATTTTATGTTCATCTAAAAGGATGATTTTTATGTTCTTCATTTGTTTAATTGCAGGTGTTATTGGGCTTTTGTGCCCCTGTTATTTGTTTGGTAAGAATGCAGAATATTTGGGATCTGGAACTTTAATAGGGTCTTGTATGACACATTTCATTCTGTGGGCTCTTGTCAACACTGTCTGTTGCTGCATGACTGATGGCCTTATGCTGTGTTTACCCGGATGCTTTGTTGCATGTTATGCTTGTGGTTATCGTAGAGCACTACGGGAAAAGTATAATTTGCAGGTATTGGATATTCTTTGTATACTATTATTTTCTTATGTTGAACTGTTTTTTTTTTCGAAGTTCTCACCACATGCATTTACTGATCTACCATGCTTTCTGATTTTTGATATTTCCCGTGAGATTGGATTTTCCACTTGTAAAGTTCAGGCATAAATTCAACGTGTTGTTTTAGTTTATCTGTCCTTTAGACACTTAATCATAAACGTATTTGTAGGATTTAAAAAGGAAAAAAGTGCAATTTTGTGCTTACAAAGTATCACTCCTTGCTTAGAACAATGTGATTTGGAGAAACTTTTCATTGTTCAAGAGAAAGGGAGTAATGCAGTGGTTCTAGTCGAGCTGTTTCAAAGTTACGAAAATTTGGAGAAACTTTTCATTGTTCAAGAGAAAGGGAGTAATGCAGTGGTTCTAGTCAAGCTGTTTCAAAGTTACGAAAATTTGAACAAAAAGGTCTTGTCTGGCCATCAATTGATTTACATTCTGCACGGAGAAGCTGCCGCGTAGTGAAGTTGGCTTCTGTTTTTAGGATTATGGTTTATGATCATGGATTATGATGGAAGCATGTTTGAAAGTCATCTTAAACTCCAAGTAAAAGATCTAGGCCTTACATGGGTTTTGGATAACATAGAAGTAATAGTCACCTATTTGTCATGGAAGTGCAGTAGAATACCTAATTTGGAACCTGTTAAGAGATGAAATTACGTAAGAAAAATTTTACTTGTGATTTTTCTGCTTGTCGTTGATCGAGAAAATTGGTGCAGTTTGATTTTCTGTTGTTTTTTGTCTCAGTTTTAAGTGATACTGTATTGGTTTTCTGCATTCACTATCAACTTGCAATATCATTGTACAAATTTTTCGAACAACTGTTTTCCTCATGCAATGCAAGCTTAACTTAATGCTAGGGGCATAATGTTTAAACTATTAACATTAAATTATGTTGCTATAATAATTAGTCCTGGAGATTAAAATTAGGAAAAATCTTAGGAAAAAAGTTTTGCCCTTGCTTTACTTGATTGTTGTTGCATAATGAAGCTGACTTCAGGTTATAGTACCGTTGTATAACCCCCAGGGATGCAAGAAAGTTAAATCAGCTTCTTGAAATGCAAAGAAATTTTTTATGCCTTTCATACATGTTGGACAAAATATTTGTGAAGACTCAATAATTTATTATGAAACTTCTGTCAAATTTCTGAGGTGGAATCTGTCTAATGTTTATGAATGATGAAATTGGGAATGAAGAACATTTAGTTATTTATTTACTTTTTTCTTGTTAGTCAGCCTGTCCAGAAGAAATTATGAATTTTGATTAAATTTGTTTTGTTTCGATTCTTTACTTCCTTTATGCAGTATATGATGATGCTATTTTCAGCTTTCTGACTTCATCAATAACTTGACACGATTATAGCAAGTCTAACATGACACGATTATGACACAGATAATGACATTGAATAGAAAATAACTCGACACAATTATGGCATTTCTAACACAAATTGACAGCTTTAGATGCCATCGCGCATTGCAAGCTAATTTGATTCTTAAAACATAATGTTACTATGTTATGCAGGAAGCTCCATGTGGTGATTTTGTGACTCATTTCTGCTGCCACTTATGCGCAAATTGCCAAGAGTACAGGGAGATTCGTGAAAGATCTGGGAATCCGAATTCCCCTGATCTTAAAATGTCTGTTGTCACAGCTCCCATGCTACAGACAATGGAATCGAGTACCGCAGAGTGACATGATTCAACTCTTGCAATATCTATGTTGTATATTGTCGTTGGCACCCGACAGAATCTCTTAAACACACGCAGATGCCTATCATTTTCCATCATGTAATCTTTATGATACTAGAATGAAATGTTTACTACATTGTAGTTGAGTCTTGTTTTGTAATA
This sequence comes from Breynia disticha f. nivosa, assembly GCA_948193385.1. Classification (NCBI taxonomy): domain Eukaryota; kingdom Viridiplantae; phylum Streptophyta; class Magnoliopsida; order Malpighiales; family Phyllanthaceae; genus Breynia; species Breynia disticha. The sequence goes on from CANYCX013700031.1 coordinate 18,153, forward strand.
GGCAATCATCTGATTCGTACAGTCATTTCACGTATGCTGGAGAGAGGAAAGAGATGAGTTTTGTGTTCTCTTGTTGCATCTCTCTTTTCCTATGTTTACGAATTTGATGAGAATTTTGTTTGTGTTTTGGAACAAAAGTGAGGGAGCAATCGCACCATTCGTTCTCCATTCTCAATTAGAGATACAATTCGAGCCAACGTGCCTTGTACAAATACGCTCGAACGTTCAACGAGAGGCTCAGCAAAACAGGGAGAAGTCGATCTATTTGTCTCCGAATAGGCAAAAACAAAAATATCAGGTAAGAAAAACTTAGGCGACTGATAGCGATTATGATAGAAGGTTGGAGTTCGCAGTTGCAGCGAGTCGTCAGAGTTTGCCAAAAATTGAGTTCACATCAGCTGCAAGCCATCAGAGTTGGCCAAAACTGGTCAAAATAGCCGGAATTTTGCAGGTTTGTTCAATGATGCTTCAACATTGAATCCGATTATCAAAAGGGGTTTGACTGGTTTTTGTTGAAAAAGTAAAAGGGGAACTTGCATCAGAAAACACCCCATCATCTAATTGAATCAGCTCATTCTGTCCTCGCTTTAAAACACAGATTTTACAAATCACTATTCCACCAATTCCGCCAAGCCACACCATCACAGTGAAGTCACATAAACAGTATTGGACAAAGGACTCGAAAGTTTGTGTTCAAACAAAGAACAATAGAAAGTTGGCCTAAGGGCCTTAACAGTGGCAAAATTAATACTAAATAACAGTTTCATTCAACACAAACAATTTCTGTTGAAGGGATTATGGGAATGGGATAGAAAAACCTCAAGCAGATTTCTTCCTAGTGAGTTTTAGAAAAAAGCGAGCCATAACCCAAATCTCATCACAACTCAACAACATTAACATTCAGCATAACAAAACACCATCCACATCTAAAATCTTAAAACAGCAACTGTTCAGCATCGTCAAAGTAATATATAATCCAAAAACATAACTGAAAAAACAGATCCGAACAAAGTACTCAATAAAAAAAGTTGTTGGTTCGAAAAAGAGAGAGAACTATGGATTTTTAGTTTAAAACCTGAGCTTGGTGAAAAACCACCTGTTCTTGCCAGTCTTAAACCTCTCCTCAAACCTGGCCTTTGTCTCCTTGGCAGCAGTGACCTTCTTGTCCCTACTCTGCAGGCAATCAGCAGTGACCACATCCTTCAGGTCGACGTCGAGGGTGTAGCGCGTTGGCATCAGATGCTGGTAATTGACGAGCTTGATGAAGCACTTGACGCGTGACTTCTTGGCAGTTTTCTTGGCAGAGTCTTTCTTGATAACCTTGCTTGGGTATTTCTTTATTCCTGCAACCAAACAGTGCCCATATGCACGGTCGCGAGTTCCATCGTCGAAGTTCTTAACGATAACCGCTTTCCGACCTGCGTATCGGCCTTGGAGGACGATTACCGCCTTGTTTGGCTTCAGGAACTTCACCATTTTGTCTCTGTCGACTAAACCCTAATGCCTGAAAACGAATATGAGGGAGGATTTTATATGGAGGGATAACCCTAGTTTCGTTTGCTGGGCTATGCCCTTTCAGAAAAGGCCTTACCCATCCAAATATTTTGAGGTAATTACCTCCGGTGGACTATTTTAAGTTTCGTTTTGAGTTTTGGCACTTCATGTTTGATTATTGAGGTTTTTGGTATGTTTTAAATTGTTTTTGTTATAATATTATCTTACTGTGAACATATTACAAATTTAGCCAACCTTATCTCACGCTTAAATTGGGGGCTCTTTCATATTCCAGCCTTTTTCCATCTTATTGTCTGTAATTGAAGTCTTAAATTAAACAAAACCATACACGACGCCTCTTCTCTGTCTATTCAGATCCTCTTCTCTTTGATCTATTTTTTGTTGGTTTTTTTGTTCTTTTTCTGTAGGCGATGGAAATGGGTTTTTTGTTCTTTTGAGAACGCGATTGTTTGAGTATTCGTGAGAGATGTTTCAGTGATGTTGTGTAATAAGGTTTTTGTGTTGGATTGAAATTGTTGTGATTCTTTATTGTTGTTTTGCAGAACGAGGAACGAGATAGAAGAATAACATACAAAAAAAGAGAGGAGAATAAGGAGAAGAACAACAGCGAAGAACAACAGATTGACCCTGTGTGAACTTCTGTTTTTGTGAACCATTGTGAACATTAGTGTTGTATCCCGCTATGTTTAATTGGTGGGGGAATTTGGCTTTGAGAACGTTTGTTAACTTCCATACATGCAAACATATGTTGGTATTAACATATTAGAGCTATGAACTTTTGTGACCCCCGAATTTAAACATCACTCACGTATAAACTTCCCTCCTGCAAGTGATACTTGAACTCGAAAATCAAGTTTTTGATTTAAAAATAATATAAAACAATAATAAGAAATAAAGATTGAAGGACATAAAATAACAAACTCATTTTTCATAAACATATATACAAAAAT